>CM060401.1:145199302-145326802 GCA_030545235.1 Helianthus tuberosus
GTTCTTAAGTTGTTTGCTGCACATATCACCTTCTTTATAAGACAACTTTTGTTTTTTTATCCGATAATGCCATTCCTATCGGTATGAATCATGAGAGTTAATGTGTCATGACTAGATGGGTAACAGGTTAGAATTGGCTTGGATTGAAATTAGTCATTTTTGTTGACTTCGAAACGGGTCGGTTTGGGCTGGGTTGCTCTAGAGCCTGCTCTATTTTTGTATAACGAATAGATTAATTTTGTTAATCACAATAATTTGTATTAAGGGTGTTCATAAAGACATAAACCATGTCGAATCAAAGTGATTTATATTATAGGTGTCTATAAACTATGACGAATCGAAACAAATAAGTTGTTTCAACCGGCTCTAAGAAGTTGTGATGCAGGGTTACCCATGAGATTAAATTAGGGATTATTTTTCTTATCTATTATTTGAATTTCTTATTTTGATTTTTATTTAGTTTCCTATTTAGATATGATTCCTATTCTATATAAAGGGATCTAGAGTTTATAGTTTTTTAGTTTTTGTTGATTATTAATATAAAGAACTTTGTTCTTGGAACCTTCGGTTCGTTTATCGTCTTTGATTAATCGATTGTTCTTGAGCCATTTGAGTACGCTTCCGATCCGTATCATTTGGTATCAGAGCTTTTGGTTTTCAAATGGCTCTACGTGGAAAAGAAGAAACTTTCGTTCGTAGATTCGCCGCCGGAGGCAACGACGGAGTTCCTTTTAATCCGCGAGGATATGGTGATCATTCTCGTAGATTCACCGCCCGAGGCAACGAGATTGTGGACCATGAAAACTTTCGTGAATCATGTGATGGTTATCATCCCCGTAGATTCGCCGCCCGAGGCAACGAGGATCCTGACCTTATCTATGATTCTTCTCCCGTATTTGATGAGTATGAGGATGATGTGTGGTATGCTTGGGCAACCGGTGGTTCATATCGTTGTGGTTCATATCGAAGCTTATTGGGAGATGAATCGGGTTTCAAAAGTCGTAAGGTTGGTGTTACAGCGGTAGAAAACAGTGACGCCACGGTGGCTTTGGGTGAAGATGCAGTGGGTTCTGGTAGCGTTACTGTACCTAAGGGAGGCAATGTTCTAGATGGTTGTGATGCTCCAATTTTGGAAACTCCGTTAAAAGATCCGACAAATACGCGAGATTTGAAATTTTCTTTGATAAATATGGCATGTTCCACACTCTTGAAGATTCGAATTAATGATATTAACCAGGATGCAAGATTTACGAATGTGCCTACTGCAATTAGCGATAATATTCCAAATGTGAGGGTTAGGAAAAAATATTATGTGTTTAACTATGATGCGGTGGCCCCAAAAGTGAACGGTGATTGTATGAATTTAGATAAAATGCATGAAATGGTAATTACATGTGGTGGGCCTATACAAGCAGTACTTTTTGGTAAAGGTGAAGTGAAATTAGAACAACTTGCTACTATTGCTAACGTGGAGGTCCAGAATGTTGATGGTAAATATGAGGCACAAGAGATTGGGTTTAACAATGCTCCCTTCTTTCTTTATGGATATTAGATTTTGTAATACATTTATTCATTACAAAGTGTTTTTCCCCTCCATCAAAGAACAAAAGAAAACACAAGATACTTTTTTTTTTCTTTTTGAGTTTATACTTGTTGAAAACCAACCAGTTGTCATTTTCTACGTTGATCTTCAGTGGCGAAGCTTGAGATTTCCGACCGGGGTTTTTAACGTTTTTAGGTGTGAATTATGTTCTCGGCCCGTATTGTCAACTCCGCTGCAACGCGCGGGTTTCCCACTAGTAACATTAATAAAAAAAAAACAAAAAGGCCACATAACCAGAGCCTCGAACCCTTGACCAAAATATGTTTTGTAGATTCAACATTTTCATCACACTTTACAAGAGTATAGCTCAAAATGACATTCCTCCTTGCAAGTGCCTTCGCAGTTGGAACCCGACCCAAAAGCAAACGCCAAAACACATGCTAGTTAAACTATCAGCTCCTATTTTTCTGGCATTCCACGTTCATCTCATCTCAACGTTTATTTTCCATGAAGCTCGGTCAAACCTATCTAAGTCTTCATTCACCACAATCTCTCAAACCCACGATTACATGAGGTATTTGCTAGGGCATTCTATCCACAGATCTATAACAAAAAAAAATCACACTAAGAACAAAACATTAGACTTTGGAAGCAATGTTGTTCAAATTACATAGAAGTCCTGTATTTGACCCGCTTAACGTTAACTCTATATATTGGCTTGTTTGTTAAATACTGTTTTTTAACATGTTTCCTATTAGCTTGCTATACTTCCCTTCTTATAACCGTTCCATTTTCATATCCTATACACTGACCCGTTTAATATTAAGTCACTATATTTTGGTTTTTTGACCCGTCTCATTCTACACCTCTTTCCCACATAATACATATCTATAGCCAATTGCCAAGGATTTTGTTAGGTAATGAAATATTTGATTCCCAGAATTTAAACTGAATCAAACAAACAACAAACACACACAAAAAAAAAAAAAACAGCAATACCTTAATTAATCTTCCGCTAATCCAAAATCCGAATGAAAATGACAATTGTAGTCTGTAATCATAAAAATCCAAGTTGGGAACAAAAAATATCAATTTGTTGATAAAAACCTTAATTGATTATGAATTGAACCTGAAAATTGATAAGATATGCTCCGAGTGTGCCGTTCTCTTCGCCCGTTGGTTGTTTCTTCACCCACAAAAGCAGGTACATGGCGAGAAACTCTGGATTGTAGCGTAGAGGTGCGATAAGACATTTGGCGTCCTGATTGAGATGCCGCCTGAAAGGAGAAATTGAAAGATGAGGCGAAATCTGGATCCGCAAAACCTGAACGACCATACAACTACTAAATAGAGCAAACAAACACCCACTAACTGCTAACTGCTAATTAGGGTCACTAACCCATTAACCCATTATCTAAGACTTGTCAATTAAACAAAAACATCAACGCACTATCTAAGACTTGTTAATCAAACAAAAATATGTGACTAAAACAAACAAACCAACTAAAAACCATAAACTTTGTTAACCCGTACCCATTGACCCGTTAAGATTAACCCAACACAGGCAGCCCTAGGGTTTTAAATTATAAAACTTTGGACAAATCAACTATATATCAAATTTCAGCCCAACATATACCATGTATGCTAGCCATGACCCATTATGAACATATATAAATCACAATTAGCTAACACAGCCAAATAAGACTCATTAAAAATCGGCATACCCACCTGTCATCAACGAATATGAATCATTGAGTAACCTTTAACCACAAGTCTAAAACCAAAGATGAGTGTGTGCTTAATGCCATCTCCACAAGTCTTACAATAGAACTTTATTTATTAGAACTCTCCAACCCGTGCAAAATACAACACATCTAAACCAATATCCATTTTGACCAAAACCTCATGTTCCTAACCTGTCCATATTGCCACAAATATTCAAAAATATGTATCAATACACATGTATGAACTTAGCCTCTTGCTACATGTTGCCAAAGATTATATCGATCAACCCGATTCCCGTTAAAAATTCAAGCAAATAATATACACAAAAAATATAAAGCACATATTAGAAAACTCATTTAGATAAAACGTCAACATGCATTTCAACGAACACCTGATGGGGTATACCTGCTTCGTAATAAATTCAGGTCGACGGGATCTTCCTTTCACAAAAAAACCTTGATTTCGTAGACTTGTTGGCCATTATCTTTATAGCAATGTCAAGTGTAATTATTCAAGTCCCACGATTACATGAGGTATTTGCTAGGGCATTCTATCCACAGATTTATAACAAAAAAAAAAATCACACTAAGAACAAAGAAAAGAAAAAAAAATACATCAACACATGTAAAGATGTAGAACCATTATAAAAAAGATAAAACAATATAATCAATGCTAAAAAATAGACTTTAAAGCTAAAAAAAATCAACCGGAACATTCAATCATACCTCTAATTTCATAGGATTCAATCACTCACAAAGCAAACCCCTTCAAAAACTATGGATCTCGTTTTGCTCGTCACCATTAAATTACTCCTACCAACTACACAGAACAACTGTATAAAATTAAAATCGAAACTCATACATGCGAAATGAAGATCGAAGATGTCTGAGAAGAAAAATAACATACAATCGATTGAACTCCAAATAAATACGAACCTAATCCACAATAGAGAAAATAAAAAAATACAAACAAATAAAGAGAGTAGATTGTACCGTTGAGATGAAGATCGAAGAAGAAGACGGAGAAGAATAAGACGGCTGTGATGTAAAATGGAGTAGAAGAATTGAGAAACCCTAAGAACGCTTAGGATTATGGATCGGCTGAGAGAAAGAATGAGGGATTAGGTTTTTAGAACATTTATATACCCGGGTCAAACATTGCGGGTTTGGATACAATAAACGGATCCCGTGTCAACCCATCCAGTTTCCCGCCAAAACCACATCTAAGAAGCCCTAATATTGCGACACGTGTCCCATATTTTTTTCATTTATTATATATAATAGATTTCTCATTTCTAATACCATCAATCAATTACATATCTCCCCAATTCATGTAGTATTTTACCAATTCTTCTACTTACTACTATTCTCAAACAATACCATAATAATCATAATAAAAATACAAACTTTCAAAAATGTAATCCTTACTTCTTCATAATCAAAATCATCTTCAATCCTGAGCAAGGGTAAATAATATAGAATTATTGGTGAAATAAAATAGGAGTAAGCGTTTTCATTAAAAAAAATACTCTAAATCTTACCCTTCTCAGACTCTACCTTACCTTAGCTTTGCTGTTAGTGGAGTTTACTGAGTATGATGATTTAACTCTGCATCGCTAGAATCCGAACAAGCAACCCAATAAATATACATTACTACCGTTAGGGTTCAGAAGATATATAGATTGCACCATTATAGAGAAATGAAGTAAAAGTGATAAGCACACTACTTTGTACGAATGATTTGTATCAATTAAGCACAACTGGTCAGTTGACTCTTAACTGTGCATTTCGAGTTAGCAATTCTCTACCCACACATACATCAACACATAAACCAGTTACATGTAAGTATTTGGTATACACCCTGTAAAACACTGCCACCATCTCAATAGAAAAACATCATATGTGCACCTGGTTAAGCATCTGCAACGGATTGAAGATAGTTTTAATTATGAAGTAAGGATTATATTTTTGAAAGTTTGTATTTTTATTATGATTATTATGGTATTGTTTGAGAATAGTAGCAAGTAGAAGAATTGGTAAAATACAACATGAATTGGGGAGATATGTAATTGATTGATGGTATTAGAAGTGAGAAATATGTAAATATTTATTTAATAGTTTATTAAGGGTAAAATAGTCATTTAATAAGAGTTTTTAATGAAAAGGAGAAATATGTAATATATATAGGTTAGGGAGGGGAAATATGTAATTCTTTTTTTTTTATTTGGGGAAATACGTAATAAGCCAGCTTAGGAGGAGGAAATATGTAAAAATCCCTATGATTAATAACTACTACCTTTCCTAAGTAACTTTTTAAGTTAGTGGTTGGTAGTTTAGTTAGTACTCGATCCAGAAAGGTTGCTTTAGTTTGCTTGTTAACCATAGTCTTTGATAAAATTAAAGTGGTGATTGAACTTTGAGTATATTTTTCATGTGATTCAATAAAAGGTTTCACCTCATTAAATATGGAGGTGTTAGAAAATAAATACTGAGGAATCACCAAGGGTAAATTCGGCAACATCTTAAGGCACGTAGGTAACCGACAACCGGAGAAGATTGCAGGTAACCAAAGTAGACTTCTCAACGGTTAAAGAATACTTGTTGGGAATTCCTCACTAAAACATCCGTCACAAATCTCTCTGTATGTCTAGTCAGGAAAAATTACTCACCACAATATTACCGACACACTTTCAACGGCTGATTCTCGTCGGTAACGCCTTTTACCAACAGAGTCTTGGCGGGAAGAGTGTGTGGGTCTAGTTTGGGTCAACCGTGTCATTATTAGAAAGTCATATTTAGAGTTTTCTTTGTATTTTTTGTTGGAAAAATAGGTGAAAATATCATTTTTCACAAATATAGGAAAATGATTTTTTCCTATTTTGGACTAGAAATAAATATAATAAAATGAGCGGGTTTTATATATTTATTTGTGGGTTTGTGTTCTATGTTGGAAGACCTTCGCAACGAACTAAACCACGTCCAAAACCGAGCTAAGATGAATGAGATATCGATGCTCAAAGTTGGGTGTTTGGAACATTCAATGCTGAAACAAAAGGGAAAGTAGCACATTGTCCCACATCGGATGAGAGATGGAACTTAAAGGGGTATTTAAGTGGGAACTCTCCATCCTTATTGTTTCATGGAAGCACACACTAGTGTCCTCGCGAATGGTCCGCACCCTAACTCGCACTCGCACACGCTCGCGCGCGCGCGTGGCGTGGGCGATGAGGCGCAATGTGGCGCTTTGATGGGCGATGAGGCGCAATGTGGCGCGCGCGCGTGGCACGCTCGCATCGCCGAGAGCCGCCTTTGTATTTTTGACCGTGTGCGCGTGGTGGAGCACAAGGGTTGCAAGGACCAAGTGGTAGGTGATGCGGCGCATGACGTGGCAGTCATGCGCGCGCGAGTACACGTGGCACTGAGACGCGCGGTTGCACGCATGGTGCATGGGTCCTGCTGTGTCATGCGCGGCGCACCAGAGTGAGCCAATATGGCGCGACTGTGTGGCGCGCTCGTATAGGCTCACAGGTGACGTGGCGCACGCGCGCATGGACTTGAGCCAAGAGGACGCACCGCGCATGGTGACGTGGCGCATGCGCGCACGGCTGTGAGCCAAGAGGCCGCACCGCGCATGCGTGCACACCTGGGCGCGCGCGCAGAAAGCTTCCAGCATTGAATAACAGAGTAGTTTCAGTCCAGCTTCGTAACTGACGAGTTAACTGGCTTTGACTGAGAATTAAATGACGTATTAAATTGCATTGAAGACGTTTAATACAATTTAAACCTCTCTTTAATTCGTTTTGACTGTTTCGACTTAGGAGCTGTATAAATACAGCTCCATACCCAGCAGAAAAGAGATACCAGCTACACAACAGCTTACTCCACATTCTCTCTTCAACATTCTGATCGTTTTTCTTACAAAGTTCATGGTAATCTTCGGGTTGTAGGTCTACTCCGGCAGTACTACTGCTCTGGCTGTTGTACCCTGGGAAACAAAACGAGTACTCTTGGGAGACTCGGAATTTGTTTTAAGGGAAGCGTGTTGAACACGTGCCTCAGCCTTCTTCTTCATCTAAGTCTTGTATTTCTTTTTATTTCAGTTGTAATTATACTGTAATTTTTTGTGCTTTCTTATATTTGTATTGTAATCAGTTTAATAAAAAATTTGTTTATTTTTATTTATTACGCGAACGGTTCCTACAATCTTAAAACAAATTTTTTAAAACCGTTCGTGTATCAAAACCATTCTGTTTGTGATTCAAACGAGTTTTGTTTTCACTCAGTTTGTGTTTTAAAAAACAGGTTTTTTTTAGTTTTCTTCTTCAAAGGAGCGACTTTGGTTGAAAACTTCTGTGGTTACATTTTAATTTTGTCCTAAAAAGTGCTAAAACTTTCTGATTTGGTCTTCAAAGTTGGACTTAGAAGCCAATTAGTAAGTTCTAAATATTATAAATTTTCTGTTTTTGGTCTTCAAAGTTGGACTTAGAAGCCGAAACAGTAAATTGTGGTAAAATTAAAATTTAGTAGTTTCCTTCTGGTTTGTGCGTAAATCAGAATTTTTGACTAAAAATTTTAATTTTTTCAGAATGTCGACCTCAAACAACAACAATACGAATGTTGTAGTTGGAACCCCTGCCAACACTGTGGGAGCGTCCACAGTGGCAAATCATGCTGAAAGACCTGAGAAGTTCTCGGGTCTACGCTTCAAGCGGTGGCAACAGAAGATGTTCTTCTACTTGACCACCATGAACCTTGCGAGGTTCTTGACGGAAACCGCTCCCCAACCTGCGGAAGGGGAGACCGACGCTCAGGCTCTGAGCGCGGTAGATGCGTGGAAGCATTCGGATTTCATATGTCGAGGCTATGTACTCAACGGTCTCTCGGATGCCCTGTATAATGTGTACTATAATATCAAGACTTCCAAAGAGTTATGGGAGTCCTTGGAGAAAAAGTACAAAACTGAGGATGCGGGAACAAAGAAATTTGTTGTCGCCCGTTTCTTGGACTTCAAAATGGTTGATAACAAGCCGGTTATGAACCAAGTCCAAGAGTTTCAAATTATACTAAATGACATCCATGCCGAGGGAATGGTACTTAGTGAGACATTTCAAGTGGCAGCCATGATTGAGAAATTACCTCCTGCTTGGTTGGATTTTAAGAATTATCTTAAACACAAGCGGAAGGAAATGTCGGTGGAGGACCTTGTTCTTCGTCTTCGTATAGAAGAGGAGAATAGGATCGCCCTAAATAACAGCCTTGTGCAGCCTAGTGCTAGTGCAAACGTGGTTGAGCATGGGCAATCCTCTAAAGGCGCAAAGGGTAAGGGGGAAAAGGACAAAGGGAAAGCAAAGGCTAGCAAACTTGGACCGAAGAAAGGGGTTGTGAAAAAGAAACCTCCAACGTTCCAAGGGACTTGTTACAACTGTGACGAGCCGGGGCATCGGGCTAACCAATGCAAGAAACCAAAGCGTGAGCGTGCGCACATGGTGGATGAAGACGGAATGCCTTTGGTGGCAATGATTTTCGACAAAAGTGCAATGATGGATGAGGTCAATACGGTGACCAATACTCCAAAAGGTTGGTGGGTTGATACGGGAGCGACCCGTCATGTTTGTGCAGACAAAACCCTCTTTACCACCTTCAAGGCGCTTGAAGGAGATGAGAAGCTGTATATGGGCAATGCAGCCACCGCCGACATCATGGGTGAAGGAACGGTGATCTTGAAGTGGACCTCAGGAAAGGAGCTCACTCTAAGCAACGTGTTGTATGTCCCGGACTTGCGGAAGAATCTAGTCTCGGGATGGTTGCTTAACAAGTTTGGATTTCGTTTAGTATTTGAGAGCGATCAATTTGTACTTACTAAACGAGGAACGTATGTTGGTAAGGGCTACGCCCAAAACGGCATGTTTAAATTGAATGTAATGGCTGTCAAAAAGATGAATAAAATTGCTACTACTTCTACTTATATGCTTGAGTTTTCTGATTCAAATAAATGGCATGGTAGATTAGGTCACGTTAATTTTAATTCAATACGACGTTTAATCAATTTAAATTGTATACCAACATTCCATATTGATTCACACTATAAATGTGAAACTTGTGTAGAATCCAAACTTACAAGAACATCATCCAAATCGGTTGAACGAATAACCGAACCCCTTGATTTAATTCACACCGATATTTGTGATTTAAAAGCGGTACCCACAAGAGGTGGAAATAAGTACTTTATCACGTTTATTGACGATAGTACTAAATATTGCTATGTGTATTTACTAAAAAGTAAAGATGAAGCAATAACCAAATTTATCTTGTATAAAAATGAAGTTGAGAATCAACTTCAAAAGAAGATAAAAGCTTTGCGAAGCGATCGAGGAGGCGAATATGTTGCACCTTTTGCCGAGTTATGCACAAAAAGTGGCATAGTACATGAGTGTACACCTCCTTATTCTCCACAATCAAATGGCGTGGCGAAACGAAAGAACCGCACATTGAAAGAAATGATGAACGCCATGTTGATAAGTTCTGGGGTGAGCCGTGACATGTGGGGGGAAGCCATTCTCTCGGCTAACTATCTTTTGAATAAGATACCACTCAAAAAGAGAGACGAAACTCCATATGAGTTATGGAAAAGAAAAAAAGCTTCCTACAAATACTTGAAAGTGTGGGGGTGCCTAGCAAAGGTGACTGTGCCACCTCCTAAGGCTCTTAGGATAGGACCCAAAACTGTTGATTGCATATTCATTGGGTATGCGCATCAAAGTAGTGCACATCGCTTTCTTGTACATGAGTCCAAGAACCCTGATGTACACAAAGACACTATCATGGAGGTGAATCCTAACGTTGTTTCGTATTTTGAAAATGTGTTTCCTTTGAGAAGACAAACACATACAACTTCATCAACAGCACTTGATGAACCGGGTCCAAGTTCATCTACATGGTTAGATGAAGCGGGTCCAAGTTCATCTACACGGATAGATGAAACACACGATCAACCTGAGGTTGACGATGGTGATCGTAGGCGAAGCAAAAGGCCAAGGGTTGAAAAATCCTTCGGTCCTGACTTCGTTAGCTATATGGTTGAGGGCGAGCCCAATACATATCGCGAAGCAGTTTCTTCTTCGGAAGGACCTCAATGGAAAGAAGCAATAAAGAACGAGATTGATTCTATATTGCAAAATCATACTTGGGAGTTAGTAGATCTTCCACCTGGTTGCAAATCACTTGGATATCGTTGGATATTCAAAAGGAAGATGAAAACTGATGGAAATATTGATAAGTACAAGGCTAGGTTGGTGATTAAAGGATTTAGACAAAAGGAAGGTCTAGATTACTTTGATACCTACTCGCTTGTGACGCGCATAACCTCGATTAGATTGGTTCTTGCTATAGCGGCTTTAAGAAATTTGGAAGTTCACCAAATGGATGTTAAAACCGCATTTCTAAATGGCGATTTAGAAGAAGAGATTTACATGGAGCAACCTGAAGGTTTCTCCGCCCCAGGTCAAGAGGGTAAAGTATGTAAACTCGTCAAGTCTTTGTATGGCTTGAAGCAAGCACCAAAACAATGGCACCAAAAGTTTGATCATGTCATGATTGACAATGGTTTCAAAATAAATGAGTGCGACAAATGTGTTTATTTCAAAGACACAAATGAAGGTTATGTGATATTATGCCTTTATGTAGACGATATGCTTATCATTGGGAGTAATGATAAAATTATCAAAGCTACTAAAAGCATGTTGAAAGCGAGATTTCACATGAAAGACATGGGTTTAGCTGATGTGATTCTTGGAGTAAAGATCATAAGAACCCAAGATGGTCTTGTGTTAAGTCAATCTCACTATGTGGATAAAATTCTTGAAAAATTCAACTCGGGAGATACGAGTGTAGCTCGAACTCCAGTTGATACCTCCCAACATCTCAAGAAGAATAAAGGAGATGGAGTTGCTCAGTTAGAGTATTCAAGAATTATTGGCAGTCTAATGTATCTAATGACATGTACTAGACCCGACTTGGCTTACGCGGTGAGTAGGCTAAGTAGATACACCAGTAATCCGTGCGCGGATCATTGGAAAGCTATCACGAGGGTGCTTAGATACATAAGATACACAAGAGATTATGGACTGCATTATACCCGACAACCAGCAGTGATCGAAGGATACACTGATGCAAACTGGATATCGGATAATAAAGATTCCAATCAACAAGTGGTTACGTATTTACACTTGGAGGAGCTGCTATTGCTTGGAAGTCTTCTAAGCAAACGGTCATAGCGAGATCCACAATGGAATCTGAATTTATCGCCTTGGATAAGTCAGGCGAGGAGGCGGAATGGCTACGTCAATTCGTGGAAGATATTCCAAGATGGCCAAAGCCTTTGCCAGCCATATGTGTACATTGTGATAGCCAATCAGCGATTGGTAGAGCTCAAAGCTTGATGTACAATGGCAGATCAAGGCATATGCGACGTAGGCATAACACGATACGACAACTACTCTCAACGGGTGTTATCACAATTGATTATGTGAGATCAGCGGATAACATTGCGGACCCGTTTACAAAAGGCTTAAGCAGAGAGTTAGTAGAAACGTCGTCAAGAGGAATGGGACTAAAGCCCGTGGTAAATGGGAATATGAGGGAAACCTAACTTAGTTGACTGGAGATCCCAAGATCTAAGTTCAATAGGACAACTTAATCATATTACCAAACGGAGTCACTGTGGGGGAGTACCCCAAACTAATTAAAAAGGGAGTTATTTATACTTCCTAGTCCATTCCAATCAGTGACATTGAAGTGAGGCTAAGCATATTAAGGTTAACGATTACGGGAAATCAAATAACCATGATGCTTTTAATGATTCAGAGGAATCACCTATGTTAGAGTGAAGTAGGGTCGCTTCAAATGGATTTGTGGGGTGCGCAAATCCTAGAGCTCTCGCAGAACCAGGCTAGTGTTCCAGGACCATAATAGGACACGACAATGAGGAGTTGGCCAAACCAGGGAGAGTATTGTGTGAAGTGTATTTTCGTTTACACAAATGGGGGTATGTTCAAGGACATCGCGTCTACACACCGCTAGTAAGCTAAGTGCGCTTCACAAAAGAAGGTTCAAAGGCTTCAACCTACCTATCTTGCAATACTCAACTGTCGAAGTTTATCGTTGAAAAGTGTAAGGAAAAGATCCATTTCCATACATGTGGGGGATTGTTGGAAATTTGATGAAAATAGCATTTTTCATGTGGGGGATTGTTGGAAAAATAGGTGAAAATAGCATTTTTCACAAATATAGGAAAATGATTTTTTCCTATTTTGGACTAGAAATAAATATAATAAAATGAGCGGGTTTTATATATTTATTTGTGGGTTTGTGTTCTATGTTGGAAGACCTTCGCAACGAACTAAACCACGTCCAAAACCGAGCTAAGATGAATGAGATATCGATGCTCAAAGTTGGGTGTTTGGAACATTCAATGCTGAAACAAAAGGGAAAGTAGCACCTTGTCCCACATCGGATGAGAGATGGAACTTAAAGGGGTATTTAAGTGGGAACTCTCCATCCTTATTGTTTCATGGAAGCACACACTAGTGTCCTCGCGAAGGGTGCGGAGCACCCTAACTCGCACTCGCACACGCTCGCGCGCGCGCGCGCGCGTGGCTTGGGCGATGAGGCGCAATGTGGCGCTTTGATGGCGCACTTTGCACTTCGCACGCTCGCATCGCCGAGAGCCGCCTTTGTATTTTTGACCGTGTGCGCGTGGTGGAGCACAAGGGTTGCAAGGACCAAGTGGTAGGTGATGCGGCGCATGACGTGGCAGTCATGCGCGCGCGAGTACACGTGGCACTTAGACGCGCGGTTGCACGCATGGTGCATGGGTCCTGCTGTGTCGTGCGCGGCGCCCCAAAGTGAGCCAATACGGCGCGACTGTGTGGCGCGCTCGTATAGGCTCACAGGTGACGTGGCGCACGCGCGCATGGACTTGAGCCAAGAGGACGCACCGCGCATGGTGACGTGGCGCATGCGCGCACGGCTGTGAGCCAAGAGGCCGCACCGCGCATGCGTGCACACCTGGGCGCGCGCGCGCGCGCAGAAAGCTTCCAGCATTGAATAACAGAGCAGTTTCAGTCCAGCTTCGTAACTGACGAGTTAACTGGCTTTGACTGAGAATTAAATGACGTATTAAATTGCATTGAAGACGTTTAATACAATTTAAACCTCTCTTTAATTCGTTTTGACTGTTTCGACTTAGGAGCTGTATAAATACAGCTCCATACCCAGCAGAAAAGAGATACCAGCTACACAACAGCTTACTCCACATTCTCTCTTCAACATTCTGATCGTTTTTCTTACAAAGTTCAAGGTAATCTTCGGGTTGTAGGTCTACTCCGGCAGTACTACTGCTCTGGCTGTTGTACCCTGGGAAACAAAACGAGTACTCTTGGGAGACTCGGAATTTGTTTTAAGGGAAGCGTGTTGAACACGTGCCTCAGCCTTCTTCTTCATCTAAGTCTTGTATTTCTTTTTATTTCAGTTGTAATTATACTGTAATTTTTTTTTGCTTTCTTATATTTGTATTGTAATCAGTTTAATAAAAAATTTGTTTATTTTTATTTATTACGCGAACGGTTCCTACATTTGTCAAAGTCAAGGGGTATGTATATAATATTTAAAAGTCAATAACCGGTCTTAGATTGTAGGGTTGTGTCATTTCTTAAAACGACATGTCGGTCTAGGTTATGGTTATAGCACCCTTCATCGTGTATGTGTCGAATCAGTTGAACGAATTCTCAATACAAGCAACTTTATTAGAAAGGTTATCGTTCAATCTTGAAATTGTTTTTCAAATTTATGTCTGATTTACCAACAATTGGTATGAAAGCACCAGTGTTATACAATCAAGGGAATAAGGAACAAAGAAGAAGGCATCAACTGTCTTTTTTTTAATCAAAGCAACGATCAATCAAGAAGAAAAATAACAGTGACATCTCTCATCTTTGCAATCGAACGATCAAAAGGGGAACTCGGAAATCAAAAGTTTGTTCTTTTGTTCTTCATGTCAAATCGTTTCTTTCACTCTTGGTTCAAATTGCAAGTAGAACCTTTTTGATTCAATTAAACCTTCATGTCAAATCGTTTCTTTCACTCTTGGTTCAAATTGCAAGTAGAACCTTTTTGGTTCAATTAAACAAGTCAGCAAGTAGAACCATTTTTTGTTTAAACAACAAGAGTAAGTAGAATTATTGTGATTAAATAGAAAGTGCAAGTAGAAAGATCAAATCAGTGTGATTTAAATTAGCAAGTAAAGACCAAACTTTGGCCAAAGCAAGCAATTCAATTTCGGTAAAACAAGTATTTTGATCTGTTGGAACCGTTAAAGACCGTTGATACTAGATTAACATTTTAGGGTTTTAGTGGGATATCCAAAAGCCAAGGGGCTTGTTTGTAAATAAGAGATAGATGCTTTTTGGGGCGGTGTATTTACAAGGGTGCCGATGTACTTACAAGTACGCCGTGCTAGGACTATATATAGTTGTTTAGTGTGCACGCTACGGTTTGGACGGGTGTTTGTGTGTGTAATCCATAATGTGACGTTTTGGTGCTTAAATTGTATATCCAGGAGCTTATTGAATCTGACCTTTTTGGATTTATATCATTTATATGAGTATTTGTGTCTTGGTTTCTATTTACTACAAGTTTTCTCAGTTTTTCACATTTCTACACATTCAAACACCTAATCAATAGGTGTTTGTGTGTGAATCGATCACCATCACTATGATCCGGAGTGTTTTAGGATCTGCAATTTGGTATCACATCCACATAGCTGACTAGGGATTGGAGATTTATCTGTCATGTATTTACAAGTTGTATGACACATAAAAAAGGAGGTTATGATGGTTTGAACCTCGACTTATCTGCAACAATGTTGAAGTTGTGTATACATCAATATTTTAACTTCTTTGGGCTGATTTCACAAGCATGACCGACAACACTAAAAACATTCATTCAAGATAGGCAATGTATCCAAGATTCCTACAAATCGCCATTAACTCTCAACATAAGGATCTGCCACATGACGCTGATCTATACAAGTTTGTCGTAGTCACCGAATGTCTCTTACCGAATGCCACACTAAGGAATGGGTAATGATGTTGTTGGTGCATATTGGTGACAACAGCTTAGATTTGGTCTTTGGATATCTTGTAATTAGATAAATGATAAACAGTTAGTGGGTTTAGCTTTGTATTAGTGAGTTGTAAGCTGAAGCTATCCAAAGACCAAAGACAGTACAAGACTACATGACGATTGCAAGATGACTGAAGACAAAGTTATTTTATGAAGCTATTGTCAAGGGGGAGTTTGTTGGTGCATATTGGTGACAACAACTTAGATTTGGTCTTTGGATATCTTGTAATTAGATAAACGATAAACAGTTAGCGGGTTTAGCTTTGTATTAGTGAGTTGTAATGTTTGGACTAACCAAACCCACACAAATTGGGTGTATGGGACGAATTGGGCTTACACCAATTCGCAACCCATGAGGTTTAATCTAGCCCAAGTTGCAAACCTTGTGTTATATAAACAAGGTTATGCTTTAGGGTTTAGGTTAATCAGCCAAAACAGTTTGTGAGAGAGAGCAATTTTGTGAGAGACATAGGCTTGGACGAAATTGAAGTTGGTTAGGGTTTTGATTGATTGTAATACTTTGGTTTGATAATCAATAGAAAACCCGGTTTGAAAGTGAATTGCTGATTTCTGTTCCTACACGTTTTCTGCTATATTCTGATCAAGAGGATTCCTCACTCTTGATTAGATTGACAATTCTGTGAAAGATCCATACATCAAGGGGACCTACAATTGGTATCAGAGCATTAGGCTCTTGAAGGCTCGGTTCAAAATTGTTGGCTGCAGAAATAGGAATATTTTCGAAAATTAAGAAACCTGAAAAATTAGGGTTTCGAAATTTTTCTTGGTTTGATATATATTTTCGAATTTTTTTGGCTTTTTTGATCTTCTGCTTTGTTTGTTTGCTGATTTGCAGGTTTGTAGGACAGTTCTTGGTTGATTGTTTGAAGGATTTTGGCTGGAAAGGGTTGAAGATTCGAAGATTGTTCTTCGTGTTCTTCACGTTCTTCGTTCTGTTTCTTACTAATTTTCGAAAATTACTGGTATTTTTGGTGTTTCGATTCTGCAGGAAAGTGTTGATAGAATCTTGAAAATCTCAGAAGTTTGAAAAAAGATTGAATTTCCTTAATTACTGGTTGGCGAAATTGACTGATCTGGCGAACTTGACTGATCTGCGAAATTAACCAGCATACTTATCGGCGAAGTTAACTCCAAAGGCGACTTTGGTAACCGTGTAATTGTCCACAGCGAAATTACCATGGTTTTTAGCGACTTTACAGTCGTCGTTATAGTGAAATTAAGCAGCGAATTTGACCAGCGATTTTGACCTTTCAGCGAAATTGACCAGCAAAATTAAGAAACAGACCAGCGAAATTAACTTATTCACCAGCGAAATTAACAGAGGAATTAAAACCAGCAAATTTAAATGTGGTGGAATATTTTCTGGGAAGCGTATGAAAAAATTCACGTTTTTGAAAATAGAAAGTGAACCGTAAGTCATCTGAAGAAACCGTCTGCACCGTTGAACTCGGTTGATATTTAGGACAAAAAAAGACTCTGGAAAATCCCGAATTCGGTTTTCGACATTAGATATCATTGGATTCGTCTTTTCGAGACGATTTTAAAGGTGTCATTTGGTAACCACTGTTTTCGGAGAAATCTTGTACGGTTTTATCAGTCTGAT
This sequence comes from Helianthus tuberosus, assembly GCA_030545235.1. Classification (NCBI taxonomy): domain Eukaryota; kingdom Viridiplantae; phylum Streptophyta; class Magnoliopsida; order Asterales; family Asteraceae; genus Helianthus; species Helianthus tuberosus. Next base: position 145,216,374 of record CM060401.1, read on the forward strand.
ACGTTAAAATGTCGAACATGTCAAGTTTGAATGAGCTTTTGAGAATGGAGCATGAGGTTGGCACTACCAACAAACCACCTAAGATGATGAAGGTGGAGAATTATTTGACATGGAAGGATCGTTTTCAATCCTTCATTGAATATCAGGACACACGCATGTGGATATGCATTGAAGATGGGTACACAAACCCTACACATGACTTTGAGGGCAGACCACGTAGAACTGCCTATGTGAACATGGAAGATGCTGATTAAAAGATGTATGAGGCTGAAAAGAGAGCCTTGGCTGCAATCAAAATGTCCTTACCTGATAGCATCAAGCATACCTTCAAGAAGTACACAAATTCAACGGATATGTGGGATGCACTAGAGAAACGATATGCTGGAAATGAAGATGTTAAGAAAAAAAAGTTGATCTACTGAAGAAGCAGTTTGCTGTTTTCAAGTACATGAAACATGAGTCACTTGAGGACATCATCACTCGATACTACCATCTGATGTCGGAAATGGATAATTATGAGATAGAGTGCTATACTGACGTTGAAAAGAATGACAAGCTGCTTGATGCCTTACCTACTAAATGGGATATCTACACTCTCATGATCAAGGGAGAAGCAGATTATGAGACAAAAGAGCTTGAAGAAGTGGTAGGAAAGCTGAGAGCTTATGAGCTCAGTATGAAGAAGAAAGACACTGGATATAATCAGGTTCAAGATCCAGGGATTTACAATGGTCTTACATCTTCTTCATCTCACAACGTTTCTAGCGACTCTGCTACTACGTTTCTTTCGTGTGAGAACGAGTAGGTCACAGTGAATGAAGATGGTGATGTGTGCTTTGTAGCTGCTTCAGGAGGATTAACAGGAGCTAAGAGAACATCAGCTTCTAAGCAGGGCAGTGGTGTCAAGTCGATGCCTATGAGTGTTAAGTCTGCAGAAGAGCATCTTGCTTTACTTGCTTCATTTGTTGCTTCATATGAGAACTACATTCAGGGGAAGATATCTGATCCTGCTACTTTAGATGAAGATTACTATCAGATTAACCCTGATGATCTTGAAGATATGGATTTGCAATGGCAAATGGCGATGATTATTAGACGAGTGAAGAGATTTATGAACCGAACAGGAAGGAAGTTTATAGGAAAGACTGTTGGTTTCGATAAGACCAAAGTGAGATGCTTCAACTGTCAAAGTTATGGGCATTTCGCTAGGGAATGTCAAAAACAAAAGCAGGAGACTTCGAGTCAGGGTTCAAACAATAGGAATGCATCAAACAACTCTAACTCGAGAGTGCTGATCTCTACAGCTAGAGAAGGTTCATATGACTGGAGTGTTCACTTGGAAAATGATGACAATGTCACTCAGGCATTCATGGCAGAGATAACGCCAGTTGATGATGGTGAAGCTACAGTAGATGATGCTAAAGTTGAGAAGAAGAGTGAAGCTGAGGTAGATAAGGTTGATCAAACAACAGATGCTGAAGAAGAAAAACAAAAGTCTGACCATGAAAATGAAGCTGAAGAAAAGGAAGCTGAATACAAAAGAGTGAAAGCTCAGCTTGCTGCTCTCATGGCCAATCTTGACAAACAAACAGGAGAGGTACAGTCTAATTCTGTGTGTTTAAAATGTCGTGAACTACAGGGTGAGGTTGACAGGTTGTTAACACAAAACCAAAGTCTGGTAAGCGAGATGTCTAACATAAAAGAAGCAAACTTTTTTGCTAAAAGAAATGAATCCTCATACTTGAAGAAGATAAAAGGTTATGAAAGTAAAATTGACTCTTTAACCTGCAAACTAAACGAAAAACTTCAAGTCATAGACTTAGCTCATGAAATGATGGCTGAGAAAACAAAAGAGATTTCTGAAAAATGCAAAGAGTTGTCAGATGCACAACTCAAAATTGTTGAACTTGAAAAGAAATTAGGTCAATTCAGGGACTCTACTTTTGTTATGAAACATATGATGGGTGGTTTGAAGAAAAGTAATGACAAAACAAGTGTGGGATTTCATGGTTTCAATGAAGTTCCACCTCCTGTTAGTCATGACTATTCTTTCTTGCCTGATGAAGATGAGCTCATGGACTTTGGGTCAACATCACCAAGTAGTTCCACATCAAGTCAAGGAAATGTGTCTGAGAGTGATGATGCTAAGAAGGATAATAACAGCAAACATGTTTTGAAAAAGAAAACTTCACATCCTAAGAATAAGAATCCAACTGTTGTTAAACAGATTAATTTTGTTCAAGGAAGTGACATGAAAAATGAAACAACTGTTATTGAAAACGAATCTAATGTAGAGTTTGCTAAAAACAAGAACAAAGAAAATTCTGAAACTAAGCAAACTGAACCAAATTCCTCTAAGGCATCATCATCAAAACCTGAATCTAGTTCAAAGTCTTCAGATAAGAAGTCTTCGAAAAAGAGATCGTGCTTCAAATGTCACACCAAAGGACATGTAGCTAGTTGCTGTCCTAACAAAAAGAATGAAGCACAAGTTAGTGAGAGGAAGAGAGAGAAGTCACCAGAGAATAGTGGTGATAAACAGGAGAAGGAGTCTAACTCTCCAAAGAAATCTGCTCCTAAGCAACCAGAGAATGTTACTGTTGGTGTAGATAAGGCTGAAAAATGAACTCCACAAGTTCCTCGTTTTCAAAGAAATCAACCAAGATTTCAGCCTAAATCTCCACCAGGCAGATGTGAGAGACCTAGAAGCAGTTCACCAAGAATGAACAATTATAATTCTAATAATTTTAGAAGTCAAGGTCAATATCAAAATCGATACCAAAATGATGGTACTCGAACTTTTTATAACAATGGCTTTAGAAATTACAACAATAATGCTTCTTGGAATCAAAATTCAAGGTATCAAAATCAAAATTTCCAAAGGTCAAATAGTCCAAACACATATAGGAACCCTCAGGACCAAAGACCTAGTGGAAATCAAAACCCTTTTCCATCAACATGTCTGAGATCCAAGACTCCAGTTAGGAGTAATGGATATTGGATGGATGTTCAAGTGGTTGGTGAATTTGGACGACCCAAGACCATTAAGGCTTGGGTCCCCCAATCTAACTAATATTTTGGTTGGTGTGTGCAAGAACTGCTAAGGAGGATTATCAACTTATGGTATGTTGATAGTGGCTGCTCCAGGCACATGACGGGGGATGCAACATTAGATACTGAGTTTGAAGATTATGATGGTGGAAAAGTGAATTTTGCCTGTGCTAAAGGTGGTAGAATTACAGGACGAGGAAAAGTGACCAATGGGAAGATCACACTGGACAAAGTGAATTATGTTGAGTAGCTTAAACACAATCTGATGAGCGTGTCACAAGTCTGCGACAAGGGTCACTCGGTCCATTTTACTAAGAATGAAGCATTAGTGTTGAAACCAGGTTTGGAGATTCTGGACGATTGGATAGTGATGCGAGCGCCAAGGAGAAATGACACTTATGTCATGGACATGGGTGCTAAGGATCCAACTACTGTGGTGGCGTGTTTACTATCAAAAGCATCTGAAGCTGAATCGATGTTGTGGCACAGACGCATGATTCACTATCGAAAAATGAATTACCTTGTTAAAAATGAGCTAGTGAAAGGGGTTCCAATGCAGAGGTTTCAAGTGGAAGATAAATGTCTTCCATGTCAAAAGGGAAAACAACACAAGAAACCTCATAAGTCTAAAACAGTAAATTCCATAGATGCCCCTTATGAATTACTTCACATGGATTTATTCAGTCCAGTGAACGTAAGGAGCATAGGTGGAAAGTGCTATTGTCTTGTTGTCACTGATGATTACTCACGGTATTCATGGGTTTTCTTTTTAGGTACAAAAGATGAGACGGCGGAGATGCTGATAGATCTTTTTACGAAATTGGAAAACGTCCATGATACTAGGATCAAGAGGATAAGGAGTGATAATGGCACGGAGTTCAAGAATCGAATTCTAGATCTCTATTGTCTTTGAAAGGGAATTGAACATCAATATTCTGCTCCTTATACACCTCAACAAAATGGAGTAGCTGAGAGGAAAAACAGGACGTTGATTGAAGCTGCTAGGACTATGCTATCAGATTCAAAGCTACCAGTTCTTTTCTAGGGAGAAGCTGTGAATACAGCTTGCTACGTCCTAAACAAAGTTTTGACTGTTAAACGTTTTAATAAAACTTGTCATGAATTGATGTTTAACAAGAAACCAAACTTAGAAGGCTTTGAACCATTTGGATTACCCTGCACCATTGTGCGAAATAAAGATAAACAAAAATTCGGTGAGGTGGCTGACGATGGCTACTTTCTAGGTTACGTGCCTGGCACACCGAATAAAAGGGTTTTTAATCTAAAAACTGGTAAAATTGAGGTTGTTTACAATGTTGAAATTACTACATACAAACTTCAACAATCAACGAGTGGTCCAGCTATATTGTATGATTATGAAAGTGTTTTTAAATCATTTAATATTCCTGAGTTTCCAAATGCAGATGATTCTCAGTTGATTCAAGCAGTGATTGGTGGAGACGATGAAGGCGAGTTCATGCCTGGATCGAATGTTGATATGACAGATGCTCCGGAAACTTCCCAAGAAGCTGTTGATCCTGATTCAAGCAATAGTGACTCTGAACCCATTCAGGGGGAGGATTTCATTAATCCATTTGCAGATCAGAACATTCAAGGGGAGGTTGGATCAAACCTGGGTGCTAATCTAGAAGTCGATGATGTTGCTACTACACGAGCAAATAGGGATCATCCAGTTGACATGATACTTGGGGATCCTACTGCAGGTGTTCAGAAAAGGAAAAGCATAGCAGCGAATACTGGTTTATTTGTGTCGATTGAGAAGACTGGGATTGTGAACGAGTGCTTGTATAGTTGCTTTATTTCCCAAGAGGAGCCGAAGAACATTCATATGGCTCTTAAAGACAATTCATGGGTTGAAGCTATGCAAGAGGAATTGGCACAATTTGCTAAGTTGAAGGTTTGGGAGTTAGTTGACCTTCCTAAAGGTGAAAGAGAAATTGGCACCAAATGGGTATTTAGGTGTAAGAAGGATGAAAGAGGGATAGTAATGCGAAACAAGGCTCGATTAGTTGTCAAAGGTTTCAATCAGCAAGAAGGAATAGATTACAATGAAATGTTTGCACCAATGGCAAGGTTGGAAGCAATCCGGTTGTTCCTAGCCTTCGCAACATTCAAGGGATTTAAAGTTTACCAACTAGACGTGAAGAGTGCATTTCTTTACGGGAAAGTCCAAGAAGTGGTGTATATCTCACAACCAGATGGGTTCGTTGATCCAGATTATCCAGATCGAGTGTACAAACTTGATAAGGCTTTGTATGGATTACATCAAGCTCCCAAGGCGTGGTACGAGACACTATCTACACATTTGATCAAGAATGGTTTTAAAAGGGGTCAGATTGACAGTACACTGTTCATCAAGAGGAAGAAGGAAGATTTTCTGCTAGTACAGGTGTACGTGGATGACATCATCTTTGGGTCATCAGATGAAAACATGTGTAAAGAGTTCGAGCAGGTGATGAAGAGCAAGTTCGAAATGAGCACTATGGGTGAGATGTCTTACTTTCTGGGATTACAAGTTGAACAGAAGGAGGATGGGATGTTTATTCATCAAACGAAGTATGTGTATGACATTTTGGATCGGTTCAAAATGAATGATTGCTCTACTTTCAACACACCCATTTGTGAAAATCACAATCTTGGCCCAGATCATGAAAGTACTGAAGATGTTGATCCTACTCAATACAAGGCAATGATTGGTTCTCTAATGTACTTGACTGCTTCAAGACCTGACATCATGTTTGCCGTATGCTTGTGTGCCAGATATCAGGCTAATCCAAAAAAGTCACACATGAAAGCAGTGAAGCGTATTCTTCGTTACTTGAAGGGGAAACCTAAACTTGGGTTGTGGTATCCAGCTGATAGTGATCTAAATTTTGTTGCTTACACTGACTCAGACTTTGGAGGATGCAAGTCGAACAGAAAGTCTACAACAGGTGGTTGTCAGTTCTTAGGAGGCAGGATTGTGTCTTGGCAATGCAAGAAGCAATCTTGTGTATCTACCTCTACGTGTGAAGCTGAATATATTGCTGCGGGTAGCTGCTGCTCTCATGTTCTCTGGATACAACAGCAGATGCGCGATTACGGTTTGGATTTCACCCGTACTCCTATTATGATAGACAATAATGCCACGATTTCTATAACTAACAATCCCGTGAAACACAGTCGCACAAAACATATTGACATACGTCATCATTTTATACGGGATTGTGCTGAAAAGAGGCTAATTGAATTACATCGAGTCGACACACTAGATAACCTGGCAGATCTTTATACTAAAGCATTAGACAGGGCTCGCTTTGAACATTTAGTCGAACTCAACGGGATGAGGAATCCTGAATAACTGGTTTTTCATAAGAATTTTGTAAATAGTTTACTGTTTTCTTAAAAATAAAAAATACAAAAACATTAAAAAATGAAAAATAGAAAAAATAGAAAATCAAAAATGAGTTATCACTGTGTGAAAAAGAAGAAATTATAGTACATCAGCAAGTTAGACTGTCACACTCAAACTGAATTAAATTGCTTAAGTGTGATAGCAGCTTCATCATACGATGTACCAGTAGGCAAAAAGCATGAAATAATCAACTTACCAATGTGATATAAACATAAATGAACTGTGTATGAGTGGGGAACACATCAGTGGTGTATGGTTTAATGACCTTAAATCTTGCGTTGATAGATTGCCAAAATCTGAAGTTTTGGGTCTTTATACTGTTATTTCATCTGGGGATATCAGGGTTGTCCTTCTGCTGCATCCAGATACATGCTGACCTAGACACAACCAGGATATCTTAAAAGAGCAAAAAATGCCAAATCCCATAAATGAAGAAGCCCTCATAGAGAGTCATTCAAATGTGCAAAAAGCAAAATTCGTACCAAAAAATGGTATTTGTCATAGCCCTCGTTAGATATTTTGGTCTCTTTGCTGTACGGAAGTACTGACCTGTTCACCAATTATCTAAACGTTGAAAAATAAAACGGATGAATTCAGTATACTCACCTACTACGATGAATCTTTGTGCATACCTTGATCGCGGAGGTATATCCTGAAGTGGGACACACTAGTATATCAGTAATAATATTACCTTAACGTATCATACGGTAATGGTACTTGAAATGTTCATGCATTTTGTTTAAGTGGACAAACATACTGGTAATCGTCTTGGACTGCTTTTCACGAAAAATTAAATAAAGAATTATCTAATTGTGTGAAACAGTTTGATTGTGCTGATATGATCTTCTTACCAGTGATTCTCACAAAAATAGAGTGTTTATTGCTTTTGTTATTTACTTGTTTTCAGAAAATATAAAAAATCCAAAAATAGTGTCTTTTTCTATTTAAAATTCTTAACGTACGGAAAACTGTTATTCTTGGAGGAATTGTTACTGATAGGGGGAGACGGTGTTGGAAAGTGATTTCAAAATTTTTAAATCAGGCGGGTTATAGGGTGTGTGATTAAAAAGTTTTGCGTGTTGGTGATAAATTGAAAATGCTTAATCTGTGATATAATCTCTTGAATAATAACAATTTATTCAACTGTGTTGAAAAATTCTTATGGTTTCTCGAGATGTTTGTTTTATAGTATACAGATTGAAGCAGTGTGTTGCTGAGAAGTTGCTGTTAAGAGATGAGAGTTTGATTAGATGCATGGTAGAACCTCCTTTCTATATTGCAGACAAAGATGAAGAGTTTGAAGATTGCTTTACAAATGTTGAATTGGAGTTTACTCAAACGCTAAAGTTTTTGAAGATTTGGTGATTGGATGCATCAGCTTAGGGGGAGTCTGTTGCTGACAAAAGCTATTGAAGCTGAAGCTATCCAAAGACCAATGACAGTACAAGACTACATGAAGATTGCAAGATGACTGAAGACAAAGTTATTTTATGAAGCTATTGTCAAGGGGGAGTTTGTTGGTGCATATTGGTGACAACAGCTTAGATTTGGTCTTTGGATATCTTGTAATTAGATAAACGATAAACAGTTAGCGGGTTTAGCTTTGTATTAGTGAGTTGTAATGTTTGGGCTAACCAAACCCACACAAATTGGGTGTATGGGGCGAATTGGGCTTACACCAATTCGCAGCCCATGAGGTTTAATCTAGCCCAAGTTGCAAACTTTGTGTTATATAAACAAGGTTATGCTTTAGGGTTTAGGTTAATCAGCCAAAACAGTTTGTAAGAGAGAGCAATTTCGTGAGAGACATAGGCTTGGACGAAATTGAAGTTGGTTAGGGTTTTGATTGATTGTAATACTTTGGTTTGATAATCAATAGAAAACCCAGTTTGAAAGTGAATTGCTGATTTATGTTCCTACACGTTTTCTGCTATATTCTGATCAAGAGGATTCCGCACTCTTGATTAGATTGACAATTCTGTGAAAGATCCATACATCAAGGGGACCTACAGATGTTCAGATGGATGTATCCTGCTCAGATATATAAATAAGTTGTTGAAAATTTAAAAAAGTACAAAGGTTTGAAAAAGAATGTCGAATTAATGAAACAAGCAGAGGCACCGCAACCACCGCCACAGAAGGAAATCAACGCTAAAAGGTTGGCTTAGGGAAAGCAAAAAGCTAATGAGAGTGGATCAAAAATGTTGATGATAATCCAAAAGGATTTTTAGGTGATGGTAGAAGACCAGAGAGAACTCCAGAGGAAATTCAAAGGATAAGGGAAGCTCACATAGTGCGGGAATTTGAAAAGGTTGAAAAACAACGAAGAAGAGTTGCAATGGCATAGTGGTGGTTGTCACCGCTCAACAAGAAGTAAATGATGCCTTTCTTGATACTCCGATTGTCGACCCTAATGAAGCAGCTGCAAGCTCGGGAACTCCTTTGAAAAGAAAAGGTTCATTAAATAAAGAAGACTGAAGTTGAGTCGTATGCCTCTGCTCCCAAACGACCAAGATATTTACGAGCAACTTGCAAAAGAAGTTGATGAGTATGCTGCAAAAGAAATCATCACTTTGAAAAGCCAAGTAGAAGATACCAAGGTTCTCAAAGAAAAGCTTAACGAAGCTAAGAAGAAAAACCGTGGATTGGAAAAGGTTGTCTTCTGAACAAAAAGTTTATATCTAATTTCAAGTCGGTGTGATGATGGAGTTACATCAAATGATAAGGGAACTTCAAGAAAAGGGAAATGTTGAGTCAACAATTAGCTTTGAGGAATTGTTTGACTTCAACAAGTTTAGAGAAGAAGAAAAAGGTAAAAAGAATCAGGAAGCTGAAAACGTTGGTTCATTGGGTGCTGGAGAACAGAGTATTGGCCCATTAGAGGCTTATAATCATGACATTGGTTCATCTGAGGCTGGTGGAGAAGAAAGTGATGAAGAATGTGTTAGTATGGATGAGATGCCACCAAACTTCAAAGGATGGGGGCTTGAAGAAGAAACCATTTATTAGACGTTAGATGGTGAGAAGCTGGAGCCTGAAAGGCTAAGTTGGTTCAAGAAGTAAAGAGAGAAGATCTAAGACTTCAGACAAATCGTCAAGGTTCACAAAACCGAAAGCCTTGACAAAATTATCGCCTGGAAGTACTGTGATCTGAAGGGCCTGCTTATTGTAAAAAGGCAAGGCGGTATTATTCAACACCTTAAAACTACACAAGATCTACAATCTTTACCCAGATGCGATGCAAGAGCCTTCGGAAGACAAAATATGATAAATCCAACAAACAGCTCAGTTAGATCGTGTTTGGAAAGTTTGATTTGGAGGGAGTGTGCTCAAGGAGTCAAAGTGTTTACTCCTCAAAAGCCAAAAAGAAGAGTCTCAAAGACAACCATTGACCATCTCACTAGACAAGGGCGTGTCAATTATGTTATTAATCTTGCAAAGGTTCTTACAACAGTCATGGTTCCTTCAGAACAACTTGCCATACTTCAAAACTTTGATAAATGGTTTTGTGGCAGCATGACTGGCGAAGCTGTGATTAAGTGAACTTATGGGGTTGAGATCATCAAGGTGTTCGATCTTATCGATATGTTTATGTTCTGTGTTTCCAATTTAAATACCTTGTATGGCAACAAAATATGTATTGGTGTTGGGAACCCTCTGCTTGAGGAAGCTATGTTATTTCAAAGATTCGTAGAGAGGGCAAGAGAGAAGAAAAAAATGATAGAGTTGTTGCAGACGATAGAGGCTAGAGAAAAGAAGGAAGCCCAAAAGAAAAAAAAAGTTGAGCAAGCAGCAGCTTCATCATCAAGCAAAGATCAAAATCAGGAGAAACCATAAGCCAACCAAGAAGCGACTTCATCAACAGGCAAAGACCCGAAAGTTTGAAGAAAAACAATCTTGTGTGCAACGGTCTAAAAGGATATTGTTGGAACCGTTAAAGTCGTTGATACTAGATTAAGTATTTGGGGTTTTAGTGGGATATCCAAAATCCAAGGGGCTTGTTTGTAAATAAGGGATAGATGCTTTTGGGAGTAGCGTATTTATAAAGGTGTCAGCGTACTTACAAGTACGTCGTGCTTAGGACTATATATAGTTTTTACTATGCACACTAGGGTTTGGACGAGTGTTTGTGTGTGTAATCCATAGTGTGATGTTTTGGTGCTTAAATAGTATATCCAGAAGCTTATTGAATCTGATATTTTGGGATTTATATCATTCTATGAGTATTTGTGTCTCGGTTTCTATTTACTACTAGTTTTCTCGGTTTTTCACCTTTCTACACATTCAAACACCTAATCAATAGGTGTTTGTGTGTGAATCGATCACCATCACTTTGATCGAGAGTGTTTTGGGATCTACATGATCTTTTGATCACTAGCAAGAAACTGAGCATATAATAAGAAGCAAGAGAAAATAATTAGAAATCATTCTAATTGGCAAGAGCATCAGGCTAGTCCACAAAAGAATAGCAACTTAAAGCAAGAATAATAATTAATTAAGTTAGCAAGAACTACAAGTAAGTTTGCAAGAATTGCAAGATAGTATCACACCTCCACCAAGGCAGAAATGTAGGAATGCGACGATCGTATATCATAACAATTTATACAGGAGAAATATGCGTTTATTCGAGACGTGTCACAATATACGTTCTACATAAAAGTCTACATGTAATCAACAAATACATAAATCTCGATGCAAGTTTCTAAAAAAATCAATTCGAAGCTATATCAATTGCTATAACCTGTAAAACATGCTAAAATGGTCAACTATAAAGTTGTTGAGTACGCATGTTTAATGATTCAAAAAACTGTAAACCATTAATGTTTCTGTTCAGTTTTCTTGTACGTAACATGTCTATCACAATTAAATAAATAATAGATTCACACGACTCACAACCAAGCCCAGTGACATTCAAGTTTTTGCTCAACTAATGCCCATCATAGAACACTAAAGTTTAAAATTAAAGTTCACAGTTCACAATTCAAAGTTGAAAGTGGAGATTCACTCAAGTGTCAATCAATGGCGTTCATATACTTTAGCTAGCAATATTACAACAAGAGTAGGGGGTGTCAACTCGAATATTACTACTTAATCTTGTCTATCGACTTCCTGCGTAAGTTAAATAGTTATGAAGTTCAAGTTGTCCCAAATCATGTCTATTGTAAATAACACACACATCAAGCAAATAAAGTTAAAATGGTTATCCACTAGCATGTTTCTCCCCCAGTTTAAAAGTTAAAAAAGTGTAAATTGGGGTTGCGAAACTCACTCGATAGTGTTGTTAGATATCCTACGCAGAGTTCACAAATAAGTTGAGAGGGTCGTCCTACGTGAGTGCTACAACACATGCATCATGTATAAGGACTACTTCAAGTAAAGGATAAACCATTATAGTGAACGATGATGTTTTTGTTAGTGTTTAAGTATTAAGATTGAAGTGTTAGTGTTAAATCTAGTAAACTATGACCATTTAATTTCACTAAGGGTAGTTTAGGGGTTAGACATGAATTATATGTCAAACCATGGTTGAATAGGTTGATGTTTTGATAAGTTTCTGGATCTGAGTTTTAGGCTACATTTAAGGTCATGTTTAGGGATTTTATTAGTTACCCAAACTAAAGAATTAAGTTCTGAAAGTTTTTGTACAATAAATTATGCGTTTTGTTGTTCTAAAATTGTTTATTTTATAATTTTTAGGTGAGTTTAAGGTTACCAAATTATTAACTCAGATCTAAAGGTAACGATGGCTATTTTTTCAGAGTTATAAAATGTCTAAGAATGGTAAAAATTAAGTTTTTTTTTAAATAAAGGCGATGTATTATAAAATCTTAAGCAAGATGCTCAAGCAAGTACAAAAGAAGGGAAAAATAGAAAGAAACGACAATACAATTACTCTCTCATACAAAAACTTCTCCATTTCTCCCATGGCAAATACTTGAGTTCTGAACGATTACAAACCCATGTGAACGAAACTGCTTTGATGTCTCCAATTATCTTCGCAAGGACCGGAGGTTTGCTTTTAAAAATGACATCATTTCTCGTTCTCCAAGTGATCCAACAGGTTATCGCCACCACCGTATACACCGCCCTTTTGAATTTTTTTATCCCTTGATACGAGTCAATGAACTCTAATAATTGCACCACACTTAGGATATATCTCGGAAAAGGAATCTTCATCCATTGAAAGATTACTACCCAGATTTGTTGAGCCAAGCCGCACGTAACCAGAAGATGATTAACCGATTCTATCTCTTCATTGCACAGGACACAGTTAACTGAGGGAAGATGAATTCGCCGAATCTGAAGTGCCTCTTTTGTCGCGATGCGGTCCAAAACGACTCCCCAAAGGAAGCAGTTAACCTTTTTGGGAATCCAATGCAGCCAATTCAGCACTTTTGTTTCGTTTATTAAGCTGATTTCATCAAGTTCCGCCCTTACCAATCCTTCCTGAAATTCCACTTGTTTTTCTGTCGCAACCCCCGATTCCTGGTTCCCGGGAATGGGCGGCCGCGAGCCAGTTTCGGTGGTATCGCGTATTGTCTAATTTGGCAGCAGAATTTTTCATCAGGACCGTAGTTAGGAAATATTTTATCAGAGTAAAACACCACCATTTTTATAACATTAAACATATGGGATTAACCCAAGTTCATAGTACATGCGTTTTCATAGGAATAAATCCTATTTATTTAATAAAAACATCTATTTTATTTTTAGGTAACTTTATTGCCACTTTTCCAAGCCTTCAGTGCTGTCCAGCTGGCTTCTATTTGGCTTTCACAGTTTGTTACCTGAAACGCGTTTTAAAAACATTTGTCAGTGGGAAATACTGGTGAGTGAATCCCAGTTTAATCAAGTTTAAATAAAAATCCCATTGTACAGTATTGAGGGCGATCCCGCAATTATATTTGTTTCCAAGACATCACAATTAACATACATGGTACTGTTGAACCCGACTTGTGGAAATGTTACTCCTTGACCAGGTGGTAACAAATTTTGTATACAAAACCCCAACATACTCATCATAATTGTATTCTTACAAATACTCAATAATTGTTATTCGCATGGAAAAGCATTTAAGGTTTTGTAAAAATAATTAACAAAAGGTTTACAAAAAGTGGATCAACTCACATTGCTGTCTTAGATTTTCCGTAAGGGTTTCCCGGTGATAATCTATAATTTACACAAATGTACACGTGTTAGTATTAATAACCCATTTTAACATTAGTAATACCCTCCCCGAGACGGCATTCCAATGACTACGTCGGGCAGAACCACGGCAGCCATTACGGAACCCTAGATCAATCGGGCAGCGTATCTAATACGTATCCAGGGGTTATAATACTTACAACAGAGCAGAACTTCGCTAATTAGGGGGGTATAATACCCGAGTATAATAAGCCTACTATCAGAAATTGAGATTGAGAAAGAAAGAAATGAACGACGGAAAACGAAAACCCATTGCTTTCTTACATAGGTGCTGATCTTGGTTCTCTCGCGGCCCGCGTAAAACAAGCACAGGGATTACGCGGCCCGGGTTGACCTTCGGTTAATGCGTAGCTGGGCTGAGTCAACAACTAGCTCCGCCGGGTGTTGGGCCACGTGGCGGCCCAGGGCCGTGCCAGGCATTAAGTTCACGCGGCCCGCGTGAAGGTTAGGGTGGGGTTACGCGGCCCGCCTCAACTTAAATTTCAGATTTTTAATTATTTTTAATATTATTTAATATATTTAAGGCCCGTTTTCGCGTATGGGGTGTATTTTGGGACATTTTGGGATATTTTAAAATATTTTGGGGTGTCGGAAAAATTATGAGGGTGTCGGTTTTATTGAAGGTTGTTACATCCTCCCCACCTTGTTTGAAAGGTCGTCCTCGAGATCTACTGGAACAAGTGTGGATATTTCCTTTGCATTTCATATTCAAGCTCCCATGTGTACTCATGTCCTCTTTTGGAGTCCCATTTCACTTTTACCAGAACTAGTCTCTTATGCTTGAGGTTTTTGACTTTCCTGTCTTCGATCTCTAGAGGCCTTTCTACAAACTTAAGTTGTTCATTTACCTATATATCCTTAAGAGGTACTACTAGTGATTCATCAGCTAAACACTTTTTGAGATTAGATACATGAAACACATCATGTATTCCTGTCATTTCCTCTGGCAGTTGTAGCTGATAGGCTACAAGTCCTATTCTTCTAATAATCTCAAAAGGTCCAATATACCTGGGACTTAGCTTTATGTAACACCCCGAAAATACACATTTTTAAATTTGTATTTAGTTGCAAATAAAATTAGTAAAAAAATAAACTAACTAGAAATGGCATTATCCTAGTTAGATGACAACTTATGAGTAGTTAAAATGTTAAAACAAAAGAAAAATGAAAATTGAGGGACTAAAGGTGTTTAAGTGAAAACCAATAATAATAAAACAAAAATTAAAAACTCACAACACACTTGTTTTGTGTTGTTGAGATTGACCAGAAGGCAGGGGGCGACCTGCAGCTCCCCAAAACCCTAGTTCATATCAAACACCTCAATTGAAGGATCAAATCAAGTCCAAAACGAAATCCGAGTTGAGATTAGTGATCCCCATTGCAAGGGGGTTGTAAGGTATGTAAAATTTGATGAAAATTCTCTGTTTGAAATTCTCATGAATTTGGGAAATCCGAAATTAGATGATGCATGTTTGTTATTTGGATAGAATAGTGATGATATGGTGTCTAGGAGTAAAACCTAGACAACAATATGTGAAATCATGTCTAAATTCAGGAAATTTCATGAACACATTGAAGGTGGTTTATGGGTTTTGTGAGAAAATGATGAACACTAGGGTTTAGAAGGCTATTCTAGTGTAAATTGATTCATAGAAACTGATTTCTGAAAAATATGATGTTTAACTTTATATGTGATAGCTCAATTAATGTTAATCGAGGCTAAGTGACAAGCCAAGGATTAGGATATAAAAGATATAAATTATGCCCTTTATGTGTTTGTAGAAATACCTCAAAGAAGGCTTGAAACTGAAAATTTAAGTTAAAACGCATAATTGTGATGTTTAGGCAAATTATGCGATATATGATTAAAAAGGGAGATCTAAACATATCATGATTGAACTCTATAGGAAAAGATACCGGAGCGTCGAGTGGACAAGCCGGTGGCGACTTGCGATTGAAGGGCGTGCATTGAAGGTATGTAACTTGATTCGTTACATTGGGTAAATTTTGATAATTAGCATATGTGTAGTTGAATTGTAGAATAAAAGTTGTGTTGATTTAAAGCAATAATGTTCGCTATATTGAATAATAGGTCAAAACTTGGTTAGATCTCGTTGGTAGTCATCATAATGGAGGATTCCGTAGATGAGCCAAACGGGTGGAATAATCAATTAATGCGTGGCTAATGCTTCGTAATATGGTTAATTGGTCTTTTGTTGTTGTTAATAAATGACATATTAGCATACGAGAATTTAGCGTGTTGGTTTGTTAGAATGATGAAGTCCACAAGGGCAAACTAAACGGGTCATTAAGAGAAGGTATGAATCGAATAACGGTAGTACTTTAATCGTAGATTTCGAACCCTAGTGAGGGGTAGTGAATTACTAAACACGCAAACCGATGATGGGAGCGTAGGTGTTGAAAATAAAGAACTCATGATTGGGATCTTCTTATTTAGAAGTGATATCTCGTTCATGGAAGTTTGGGTGAAATGAATAAATGGGTCAAACAACCAAGTTACAGAGTCTACCGTAAGTTACGGTCTCTACCGTAACTTACGGTAGAGAACAAAATGTTACGGTGGTTCACTACTGTTTTACGGTGGACTAGTGTCACTTAGCGACTACTGTAACTTACGGTAGATACCGTAAGTTACGGTAGAGTCTAGAAATTTTTGTTAAACTTCTGCATATTTAGTTAATCGAATCCGTTTCTGAGCGTAGTTTCGATTATGCAAATTTTCTAAGAACTCTAATACTAATATTTGTCAAAATTTCAGTTTGTAGGTATTGCAAGTATGTGGACGATGATCAAGTTGATGCTTCAAGAACCGAACATAAAACTTTTGGATGCTTTAATCTAGTTGATCTATGTAGTATTGTAAACATTACTGAATGACCTATGTTTGAAACCAGTTATTTTACTATGTTAAATACTATGATGAAGTATGATTTAGTTTACTAACTAAGTTTTTGTTAGTTAAAAATCTTCTGTTTACAAATACCGTTTTTCTTATGATTAAATAATGAAAAGTAAAGACGGGTGTTACAAGTTGGTAATCAGAGCTTAAGGTTGTCAACAAAGTGTTCGGTTCAAGCTTGATCGATCGTCCGGTAAGAATTAATTAATTATTTATCCTATCTTATGTGAGAAATGAGATGCGAATTAATGTGCATGAGAAGAGCGTGTTAACACACTCAAACCCGGAAAGTGCACCAAAAGCGAACGGTTAAAGCAAGTTATGAACTTGGCTAAACCAAAGCAAATAAAGCTATGTTATAAATGAAATGTTTAATGTTTAATGTAAACATTTCAGTTACAAGATGTCGAAAGAAAACGATAATGATCCGGTGCCGACAAGCACCGAACAAATGAAAGAGATAATTGCCGAAGAAGTGGGGAAGGCAATTGAAGGTAGTCTATCCAGGTTTATAGACAAAATTCAAAACACGGTGTTGTCACTTGTCGAAGAACGAGTCAAAAGGCTGGAAGATAGTGTCAACCTTATGAAAGAGAAATCGGGAGAACGTAAGGGATGTTCGTACAAAGAGTTTATGGCGTCTAAACCGCCAATCTACAACGGGGAGGTTGACTCGATAATATGCCAGAGATGGTTAAGCGATGTTGAAGGAGTGTTTGAAAGGACCCATTGTGACGAAAGTGACTTTGTTGCTTACGGAACGGGTCAGTTGAGGGGTCAAGCCAAAGATTGGTGGGACAATAAAAAGAAGGAAATAGGAGCCGAAGCGGCGAGGGCCATGACATGGGAGGAGTTTAAGACGCCGTTTCTTAAACATCATAGTCCCAAGGCGGTCATTAATAGAATAAAGGAAGAGTTCATGCAACTTAGACACAAGGGCGAGACCATAGACAAGATCACGGCGACGTTTATGGATAAGATGAATTTTGCAATGAATTGGTGACGAATGAAGAACAGAAGATATACTACTACTATAACATGTTGAGCGCCGAGTATAGGAGTTTATGACTCCTTCAAAATACGAGACCCTTACCGAGATCATAAACGTTGCTCGGGAACGGGAAATTGAATTGAAGAAACAAGTTGAAAGGGGTAAACGAAGGGCACAGGATGTGAATCCAAGCCCTACAAAGAAAGCTCGAACTGTGGAATCGGGAAAGAACGTGGATGCTAAAGGCGGGTCGCCAAGTTGCAAGGTGTGTGGAAAGGGGCACAAGGGTGAGTGCCGCTTCAAAGACAAGCCGTGTCCGGTATGTGGGAAGACGGGACACACCGCATCGTTATGTCCCGGAAAGGTTTCTGTTTGCTATAAATGTTATCAGCCTGGCCACAAAAAGTCTGAATGCCCAGAATTGGTTTGAAAGAGAGACACTAAAGAATCTCCAACGGAAGCTCCAAAGGCAAAAGCTAGATCCTTCCAACTTACAGCAGTTGAAGCAAAAACAGAACCCGATGTGGTCTCAGGTACATTCACAATAAACTCAATTCCTGCACGTGTATTGTTTGATACGGGTGCGAATACATCCTTCATTTCACATGGATTTATTCGACATCCTTCATTTGTATTGACGAAATTATCTATGCCCTTAGAAGTTGAAATATGGGACAACAAAAGTTTTATAGTTTGTGATATTTGTCGAGGTTGCAAATTAAGCATCGATGATGAAGAATACTTGATAGACCTAATCCCGATGTCAATGGGGGAATTTCAAGTAGCTGTTGGGATGGATTGGCTATCTCAGCACGACACAAAGGTTGTGTGTTTCCGTAAGGAGATAAAGCTAACATCTTCGAGCGGAAAACACGTCACTATCTATGGCAAAAAAGGAGGTAACCCCATAATATGCTCGATGTTGAAAGCACACAAGCTTATGAAGCAAGGATGTAAGTCGTTTATGATATACGCGAATGAGCCCGAGAAAGAATCACTGAAGATTGGAGACGTACCGGTAGTACGGGACTTCGAAGATGTATTTTCGGAAGATTTACCGGGGATACTGCCCGAACGAGAAGTAGAGTTCGGAATCGAATTGATTCCGGGAGCAAAACCCGTAGCTAGAGCACCGTACCGACTCGCGCCGTCAGAATTACAAGAGTTGATGTCCCAGATTCAAGACCTGCTTGACAAAGGATTCATAAGGCCGAGTGTGTCTCCTTGGGGCGCACCGGTACTGTTCGTGAAAAAGAAAGACGGAAGCATGCGCATGTGTATCGATTACCGGGAGTTAAACAAACTCACGGTAAAGAACCGATACCCGCTTCCGAGGATAGATGATCTATTCGACCAATTACAAGGTGCAAACTGGTTTTCAAAGATTGACCTTAGATCGGGGTATCACCAACTAAAGGTCAAGGAGGAAGATGTGCCGAAGACGGCTTTCCGCACGTGATACGGACATTACGAGTTCCTCGTGATGTCATTTGGGCTAACAAATGCACCCGCGGCTTTCATGGACCTCATGAACCGGGTTTGCAAGCCAATGCTAGATAAATCGGTCATCGTGTTCATCGATGATATTTTGGTGTATTCGAAAAGTGAAGCTGAGCATGCATACCACTTACAAGAGGTGTTAGAGACACTTAGACGAGAAAGGTTGTATGCGAAGTTCTCTAAGTGTGCCTTTTGGTTACGAGAGGTGCAATTTCTCGGCCACATCATAAGTGCCGATGGAGTATTGGTAGATCCGTCAAAGATCGAGGCCATGTCAAAATGGAATTCCCCGAAGAACCCTTTGGAAATTAGAAGCTTCTTAGGGCTTGCGAGATACTATAGGAGATTCATTCAAGATTTCTCCAAGATTGCATCGCCATTAACAAAGTTAACCTGGAAGGAGGAGAAGTTCATTTGGGGTGTTGAACAAGAAAGGGCGTTTCAAACGCTAAAAGAGAAGCTAACTCAAGCTCCGGTATTAACATTGCCGGACGAAGTCGATGACTTGGTGGTTTACTCAGATGCCCCATTATCGGATCTTGGATGTGTTCTGATGCAACGGGGAAAGGTTATAGCTTATACCTCGAGGCAATTGAAGATACATGAGAAGAAATATCCCACGCACGATCTTGAATTGGCTGCGTGTAACACCCTTAAATTATTACTAGAATTAATCACTAATTTTATACATTTTTATACAAAAATATTAAATACAGTAAGTTTCATAAGTCAGGTTCACAGGTATCATAAACCTTAGTCGTCTAATGACTAAGTTGGAACATTCAAAAGTTGTTTAAAAAATTGTTTACAACCCATGAACAAAGTTTAAGTAAGATTAAAAACATAGCGGAAGCTTCAAAAGTCGTGTTCGGTTCTTCGACATTGCTTGACCACCATCCGTAAGGTCCACCTTGACACCTAGGGTCAAAACCAATAAAACATTAGTTTTGACTTTGGTATATAAGACATAAACATATTATCCAATATCAATTTTAAATAAAAAAAAATTAAAGTTTTTCTGATTACACCGTAACTTACGGTGTCACCGTAAGTTACGGTGAGTCCTGGAAACATTTGGTCCACCGTAAAACAGGGGCGAACCACCGTAACTTCTTGACATCTACCGTAAATTACGGTACTACCGTAATTTACGGTAGTTCCTGGAGATTTAAGTTTTTGTTTGATTTGTTCATTACACTAAAACCTAACTCACGGATTTCAGTTTTCTAAGATACCAATATATTGAAATGTCGTACCTTTAATATGTCATATATTATCCAATATCAAAGATCAATCCATTATAATATGGAGCACTAACCATGCCTTACTTGATTATTCGACCCGTTTGGCCCGTCTACGGAATTCCTTCCTTATGACGACTACCAACGAGTTCTAACCAACTTTTAACCAATTATTCAATATAGCGACATCACCGCTTTAATTCATAGCAACCTTTATTCTAAATTTCAACTATGCATATTACAATTACCAAAATTTACTTAATGTAACGGGTCAAGTTACATACCTTAGTGTACGCTAGGGATGAGATTTTTTACCGAAATACCGGTACCGTACCGGTACCATACCGGTACCGTACCGATGCCGTACCGTACCGATCATAAATGATACCAGTATCGGTAATAGATTTTTCGAAATTCGGTATCGGTAAAAAATGGTATCGGTACCGGTATTTTTCGGTAAATACCGGTATTAATACCGAATTTAATAACCATCGGTAAAAAGCATAGAATCCATTGAAGTAAGTTAATTTTTTAATGGTTTGGTTATAAATTATCAATATCTCTTTTCTTATTCTTAAATTTTTAATATCTTTGTGGTTGGTTGTGTAAGGAGACGACACTATTGTTGAAGAAACCCCTTTTGTCGAACTTGATGGTGTCTCGGAATTGGTTAAAAGTCGAAACCATGGATGTTTAATATGTTTACCTTTCATTTACATTCCTCTGTATATTACTCTAGTTTAGTTAATAATAGATGGATGGGTTGCACAATATATTTTTGTAGGTAAAACAATGGATTACACCAAAGCGGTACCAATGTGGTAAAGTACCGAAATACCGGTACCGATACCGGTACCGTACCGGTACCGAATCTATAAATATGGTACGGTAATCGGTATCCATATTTCTTCAATTTCGGTAACGGTATTTACGGTATCGGTACCGGTACGGTACCGGTATCGTACCGATCTCATCCCTAGTGTACGCCCTTCAACCGCAAATCACCACCGGCTTGTCCACTCGACGTTCCGGTATCCTTTCCTATAGAGTTCAATTCAAGACATGTTTAGAACTCTTGGTTTCACATACATAACGCACACTTTGTCATACATCATAGTTATGCGTTTTTAACTTAACAATTCAGTTTCAAGCCTTCTTTGAGGCATTTCAACAAACACTATAAAGGCAGAATTTTTATATCCTTTGTATTCAAGTTCATAGTTTGCTAATTAGCTAACTTAACATCAATAAAGCCCTCATATAGCATTTTAATCGTCATATCTTTCTGAAATCACTTTCTATAATCAAATTACACTAGGATAATCATTCTAAATCCTAATGTTCATCATTATCTTGTAAAACCCACAACCCACCTTTAAGGTGTTCATGGAATTTTCCTGAATTTGAGCATGATTTCACATGTAGTTGTCTAGGTTTCACTCCTAGACACTATATCATCCCTAATCTAACCACATGACTCACATGCAACATCTAATTTCGGATTTTCCAAAATCATGAGATTTTCAAGTTTAGAGATTTCATTAGATTTTACATACCTTTTAATCCTCTTGCGATGAGGATCACGATTCTAGGCTCGGATTTCGTTTTGGACCAGATTTGCACATCCAATTTGAGAGTTTTAGTGAATTTAGGGTTTGAAGCTTGGGGGTCGACCTGGTCTTTCTTCTGATCGACCACACCCTTCTTTTGGGGGTGTTTGGTTTATTTTCATTTGTTTTAACAAATTAAGTTCCAATTTTGACAACTTAGGCCCCCTCAACTTTGTTCTACTTATTGTTTAGTAGCTTTTAACCCCATCATAAGCTATTTCTAATCTATTAACTAACTAGGTTAAAATTTCTAGTTAGTAATTTCTCGTTTATTTATACTTTATAATTCTAATATAAAGTTTTAGATTTTTCGGGGTGTTACAAGTCCACCCTCCTTAAAAAGGGTTTCGTCCCCGAAACCGAAGTACGTACCAAATAATGTAGGGTGAAGACGTCGCATCTCCTCTTCAGACTCCCACGTGGTGTCCGAACCTTTCCTATGCTCCTATTTGACTTTTACTTGATCAATTTGTTTATTTCGTAAATGCTTGACCTTTCGGTCTAAAATCTCCACCGGTCTTACCGCATAATTCAGACTATTATCCACTTCGATGTCATCGTAATGGATATAGGTTGTTTCGTCTGCTAGGCACTTTCTTAATTGTGACACGTGGAATGTGCCATGGATCCCACTTAGTTCATCCGGTAGCTCAAGGAGGTAAGCTACCTTGCCAACTCTTCCGATAATTTTAAATGGTCCAATAAACCTCGGGCTTAGCTTCCCCCTTTTTCTGAATCTAATAACACCCTTCCATGGGGAAACTTTTAGCATGACCATGTCACCAACCTGAAATTCGATTGGCCTATTCCTTTTATCAGCATACGCCTTTTGCCTGTCTTGAGCTGCTTTCAAGTGTGCCCAAACTATATCGATCTTTTCATTCGTGGCTCGCACTATATCTTGATGAGCGAGTTCACGTGGACCCACTTCACCCCAACATACCGGGGTTCGACACTTCCTACCATAAAGCATTTCGTATGGTGCCATCTTAATACTAGATTGGTAGCTGTTATTATACGAAAACTCGACTAACGGTAGGTGAACATCCCAACTTCCTCCAAAGTCGATTATACATGCCCGTAGCATATCCCCCAATGTTTGTATCGTTCTTTCACTCTATCCATCCGTTTGAGGATGGTACGCAGTACTAATGAACAATTTGGTTCCCATTTGCTCTTGGAAATCTTGCCAGAAATTTGAAGTAAACCGGGTATCCCTATCAGACACGATGGATACCGGCACCCCATGACGTGCTATTATTTCATTAGTGTAAACTTCTGACATCTTTTCTGACGTATAAGTCTCACGAATCGGAATGAAGTGAGCACTTTTCGTCAATCTATCCACCACTACCCAAATGGCATCGAAACCACGACTCGTCTTAGGTAACTTGGTTAATAGGTCCATTGTAATATGTTCCCATTTCCAAACCGGAATTTCTAACGGTTGGAGTTTGCCATATGGTTTCTGGTGCTCCGCCTTGACTTGTAAACATGTCAAGCATTTTTCCACATACTTTGCCACATCCCTCTTCATTCCGGGCCACCAATAATTTTGTTTCAAATCATTGTACATCTTGGTCGCACCCGGATGAATTGAATAACGGGATTTATGAGCTTCATTAAGTAGAAGCGCCTTCACTCCACAAGTATGTGGGACCCATATCCTCCCAGATCGAGTCTTCAACCCGTGATTCCCATCAGACAAATCTTTCAATTGACCGATTATTCTTTCTTTCTTCCAATTCTCTTCTTTTATTGCTTCTAACTGCGCCTCTCGAATACGTTCAAGTATACCCGAGGTCACCACGAGTTGCATCGACCTCACTCTTATTGGGACGTAGTCCGCTTTTCTGCTCAGAGCGTCCGCTACTACATTTTCCTTTCCGGGGTGATAATGTATCTCACAATCGTAGTCTTTCACCGTTTCCAGCCATCGCCTTTGTCGCATATTTAACTCCTTCTGATCAAAGAAGTATTTCAAGCTCTTGTGGTCGGTGAATATGGTGCACTTTACCCCATACAAGTAGTGCCTCCATATTTTTAATGCAAATACCACCGCAGCCAACTCGAGATCGTGCGTGGGATATTTCTTCTCGTGTATCTTCAATTATCTCGGGGCATAGGCTATTACCTTGCCCCGTTGCATCAACACGCAACCGAGCCCTGATAGTGAAGCATCCGAATAAATCACCATATCTTCAACTCCGTCCGGCGATGTCAATACCGGAGCTCGAGTTAACTTTTCTTTTAGCGTTTGAAACGCTTTTTCTTGATCGACACCCCAAATGAACTTTTCTTTCTTTCGTGTTAGCTTTGTTAGCGGTGACGCAATCTTGGAGAAATCTTGAATGAATCTCCTATAATATCCCGCAAGTCCCAAAAAGCTTCTAATTTCCGAAGGGTTCTTCGGGGGATTCCATTTTGACACAGCTTCGATCTTGGACGGGTCCACCAATACTCCGTCGGCACTTATGACGTGGCCAAGAAATTGTACCTCTCGTAGCCAAAAGGCACACTTAGAGAATTTCGCATACATCCTTTCTCGTCTAAGTGTCTCTAACACTTCTTGTAAGTGGTGTGCGTGTTCAGCTTCACTTTTCGAGTACACCAAAATATCATCGATAAACACGATGACCGACTTATCCAACATTGGCTTGCAAACCCGGTTCATGAGGTCCATGAAAGCCGCGGGTGCATTTGTTAGCCCAAATGACATCACGAGGAATTCGTAATGTCCGTATCTCGTGCGGAAAGCCGTCTTCGGCACATCTTCTTCTTTGACCTTTAATTGGTGATACCCAGATCTAAGGTCAATTTTTGAAAACCAGTTCGCACCTTGTAATTGGTCAAATGAATCATCTATCCTCGGAAGCGGGTATCGGTTCTTTACCGTGAGTTTGTTTAACTCCCGGTAATCAATACACATGCGCATGCTCCCGTCTTTCTTTCTCACGAACAATACCGGGGCGCCCCAAGGAGACACACTCGGCCTTATGAATCCCTTGTCAAGCAGGTCTTAGATTTGGGACATCAACTCTTGTAATTCCGAAGGTGCAAGTCGGTACGGGGCCTTTGCTACGGGTTTTGCGCCCGGAATCAATTCGATCCCGAACTCTACTTCCCGTTCAGGCGGTATCCCCGGTAAATCCTCCGGAAATACATCTTCATAATCTCGTACTACCGGTACGTCTTCAATCTTTCGTGATTCTTTTTCGGGCTCATTAGCGTATATCATGAATGCCTTGCATCCTCGCTTCATAAGCTTGTGAGCTTTCAACATTGTGCACACTATAGGGTTGCCCCCCTTTTCGCCATAAATGGTAACGTGTTTCCCGCTCGGAGATGTTAGTTTTATCTCCTTACGAAAACACACGACCTTTGCATGGTGTTGAGATAGCCAATCCATCCCAACGACTACTTGAAATTCTCCCATTGACATCGGGATTAGATTTATCAAATATTCTTCGTCGTCAATGCTCAGTTTACAGTTTTCACATACATCACAAACAGTAAAGCTCTTGTTATTACCTATCTCTACTTCTAAGGGCACAGGTAATTTTGTTAGAACAAATGAAGGATGTCGAATAAATCCATATGAAACAAAGGATTTATTCGCACCCGTATCAAATAACACGCGTGCAGGAATCGAATTTACAGCAAATATACCTGAGACCACGTCAGGTTCAACCTTCGCTTCTGCGGCGGTCAATTGAAAAGATCTTGCCTTTGCTTTTGGGGCTTCACCTTTCTGGTTCTGCTCATCCTTCTTTCCAACCAGTTCCGGGCATTCTGACTTTTTGTGACCCGTTCGATAACAATTGTAACAAACTGTCACTTTCTCCGGGCACGATATAGCCATATGTCCCGTTTTCTTGCATATGGGACAAGGCTTATCCTTGTAACGGCATTCGCCTTTATGACCCTTTTCGCAGATTCTGCAACTTGGTGACCCGCCTTTCGTATCGGATTTCTTTGCGGTTTCATTTGTTCATGCCTTCTTAGTAGGGCTTGGGTTTACATCTTGTGCTTTCCGTTCACCCTGTTCAATGCTCTTTTTCAGTTCGATCTCCCTTTCCCGAGCAGCATTTATGATCTCGGTAAGGGTCTCGTATTTTGAAGGGGTGATAAATTCCCTATACTCAGCACTCAACATGTTGTGGTAGTAGTATATCTTTTGTTCTTCATTCGTCACTAGATCATCACAAAACTTCATCTTATCCATAAACGTTGTCGTAATCTTGTCTATGGTCTCATTCTTGTGCCTAAGTTGCATGAACTCCTCCTTGATTTTATTCATGACCGCCTTGGGGCTATGATGCTTAAGAAATGGCATCTTGAATTCTTCCCAAGTCATGACCTTAGCAGCTTCAATACCGATCTCTCTCTTTTTGTTATCCCACCAATCTTTCGCTTGACTCCTTAGTTGACCCGTACCATAGGCTACGTAGTCATCTTCGTCACAATGGGTCCTCTCGAATACCCCTTCGATATCACTTAGCCATCGTTGGCACACTATTGGGTCAACCTCCCCATTATATATTGGTGGTTTACAAGCCATGAATTACTTGTATGAACAAGGCTTTCGTCCTCCATGCTTTTCCTTTGCTAAATTTGAATCATCTTCCAATTTCTTAATTCTCTCTTCTACTATTGATAAAACTGTGTTTTGAATTTTATCAATAAAGCTCGACAAACTGTTTTCGATCGCCTTTCCAACCTCTTCGGCAATCACTTCCCTCATTTGTTCGGTGACTCTTGGCACCGCATTATCATTACCTCCATCAGTCATCTCTATTTCTGAAATGTTTACATAGGTTGTTAAACATTCCATTTATAACACATGCTTTACTTGTTTTGATTTAATCAAGTTCATAACTTGATTTAATCATTCTTGTTTCAATTCAATCAAGTTCATAACTTGATTTAATCATTCTTGTTTCAATTCAATCAAGTTCATAACTTGATTTAATCATTCTAGTTTCAATTCAATCAAGTTCATAACTTGATTTAATCATTCTTGTTTCATGCATTTCTTGTATTTGAGTGAGCTTACACACTCTTTTCATGCATATTTGTTCATTTCTCATTCTTTACATAATACATAATTTATTAACAAAATAAGTTAATTCTTACCGGACGATCGATCAAGCTTGAACCGAACACTTATTGACAACCTTGAGCTCTAATTACCAACTTGTAACACCCTTAAATTATTACTAGAATTAATCACTAATTTTATACATTTTTATACGAAAGATATTAAATACAGTAAGTTTCATAAGTCAGGTTCACAGGTATCATAAACCTTAGTCGTCTAATTACTAAGTTGGAACATTCAAAAGTTGTTTAAGAAATTGTTTACAACCCATGAACAAAGTTTAAGTAAGATTAAAAACATAGCGGAAGCTTCAAAAGTCGTGTTCGGTTCTTCAACATTGCTTGACCACCATCCGTAAGGTCCACCTTGACACCTAGGGTCAAAACCAATAAAACATTAGTTTTGACTTTGGTATATAAGGCATAAACATATTATCCAATATCAATTTTAAATAAAAAAAATTAAAGTTTTTCTGATTACACCGTAACTTACGGTGTCACCGTAAGTTACGGTGAGTCCTGGAAACATTTGGTCCACCGTAAAACAGGGGCGAACCACCGTAACTTCTTGACATATACCGTAAATTACGGTACTACCGTAATTTACGGTAGTTCCTGGAGATTTATGTTTTTGTTTGATTTGTTCATTACACTAAAACCTAACTCACGGATTTCAGTTTTCTAAGATACCAATATATTGAAATGTCGTACCTTTAATATGTCATATATTATCCAATATCAAAGATCAATCCATTATAATCTGGAGCACTAACCATGCCTTACTTGATTATTCGACCCGTTTGGCCCGTCTACGGAATTCCTTCCTTATGACGACTACCAACGAGTTCTAACCAACTTTTAACCAATTATTCAATATAGCGACATCACCGCTTTAATTCATAGCAACCTTTATTCTAAATTTCAACTATGCATATTACAATTACCAAAATTTACTTAATGTAACGGGTCAAGTTACATACCTTAGTGTACGCCCTTCAACCGCAAATCACCACCGGCTTGTCCACTCGACGTTCCGGTATCCTTTCCTATAGAGTTCAATTCAAGACATGTTTAGAACTCTTGGTTTCACATACATAACACACACTTTGTCATACATCATAGTTATGCGTTTTTAACTTAACAATTCAGTTTCAAGCCTTCTTTGAGGCATTTCAACAAACACTATAAAGGCAGAATTTTTATATCCTTTGTATTCAAGTTCATAGTTTGCTAATTAGCTAACTTAACATCAATAAAGCCCTCATATAGCATTTTAATCGTCATATCTTTCTGAAATCACTTTCTATAATCAAATTACACTAGGATAATCATTCTAAACCCTAATGTTCATCATTATCTTGTAAAACCCACAACCCACCTTCAAGGTGTTCATGGAATTTTCCTGAATTTGAGCATGATTTCACATGTAGTTGTCTAGGTTTCACTCCTAGACACTATATCATCCCTAATCTAACCACATGACTCACATGCAACATCTAATTTCAGATTTTCCAAAATCATGAGATTTTCAAGTTTAGAGATTTCATCAGATTTTACATGCCTTTTAATCCTCTTGCGATGAGGATCACGATTCTAGGCTCGGATTTCGTTTTGGACCAGATTTGCACATCCAATTTGAGAGTTTTAGTGAATTTAGGGTTTGAAGCTTAGGGGGTCGACCTGGTCTTTCTTCTGATCGACCACACCCTTCTTTTGGGGGTGTTTGGTTTATTTTCATTTGTTTTAACAAATTAAGTTCCAATTTTGACAACTTAGGCCCCTCAACTTTGTTCTACTTATTGTTTAGTAGCTTTTAACCCCATCATAAGCTATTTCTAATCTATTAACTAACTAGGTTAAAATTTCTAGTTAGTAATTTCTCGTTTATTTATACTTTATAATTCTAATATAAAGTTTTATATTTTTCGGGGTGTTACACTGCGGTGGTATTTGCATTAAAAATATGGAGGTACTATATGGGGTAAAGTGCACCATATTCACCGATCACAAAAGCTTAAAATACTTCTTCGATCAGAAGGAGTTAAATATGCGCCAGAGACGATAGTTGGAAACGGTGAAGGATTTCGACAGCGAAATACACT
Organism: Helianthus tuberosus; assembly: GCA_030545235.1. Lineage (NCBI taxonomy): Eukaryota > Viridiplantae > Streptophyta > Magnoliopsida > Asterales > Asteraceae > Helianthus > Helianthus tuberosus. The sequence continues at coordinate 145,245,510 of CM060401.1, forward strand.
ACCACCCCGGAAAGGCAAATGTGGTGGCGGATGCTCTGAGCAGAAAAGCGGATTATGTCCCAATACGAGTAAGGTCAATGCAGCTTGTGGTGACCTCGGGTATACTTGAACGTATCCGAGAGGCGCAAGTAGAAGCAGTAAAAGAGGAGAACTGGAAGAAGGAAAGAATAATCGGCCAGTTAAAAGACTTGTCGGATGGAAAGAACGGGTTGAAGAATCGATCCGGAAGAATATGGGTTCCAAATACTTGTGGAGTGAAGGCGCTACTACTTGATGAAGCCCATAAATCCCGATATTCTATTCATCCGGGTGCGACCAAGATGTATAACGATCTGAAACAAAATTATTGGTGGCCCGGAATGAAGAGGGATGTGGTGAAATATGTAGAGAAGTGCTTGACTTGTTTACAAGTCAAGGCGGAACACCAGAAACCTTATGGGAAACTGCAACCTTTGGAGATCCCGGTTTGGAAATGGGAACATATCACTATGGACCTATTGACCAAACTACCTAAAACGATTCGGGGATTCGACGCCATATGGGTGATTGTGGATAGATTGATGAAGAGTGCACACTTTATTCCTATACGCGAAACTTATACGTCGGAAAAGATGTCCGAGGTGTTTACAAACGAAATAGTGGCACGTCACGGAGTACCGGTATCTATTGTGTTGGATATAGATACCCGGTTTACTTCAAATTTTTGGCGAGGTTTCCAAGAACAGATGGGAACTAAACTCTTCATTAGCGCTGCCTACCATCCTCAGACAGACGGGCAGAGTGAAAGAACAATACAGACGCTAGAGGATATGTTACGGGCATGTATCATCGACTTCGGTGGAAGTTGGGATGTTTATCTACCCTTGGCCGAATTTTCATATAACAATAGTTACCATTCGAGTATCGGCATGGCACCTTTTGAGATGCTATATGGTAGAAAGTGTAGAACCCCGGTGTGTTGGGGTGAAGTGGGACCACGTGAATTGGCACATAAAGACGTAATCCAAGCCACTAATGAGAAAATTGAAGTGGTGCGGGCCCATTTGAAAGCAGCCCAAGATAGACAAAAGTCTTATGCCGACAAAAGACGAAGATCGATTGAATTTCAGATAGGCGATATGGTGATGCTAAAAGTTTCCCCATGGAAGGGCATTATCAGATTCAGAAAAAGGGGGAAACTAAGCCCGAGGTTTATCAGGCCATTTAAAATCACCGAACGGGTTGGCAAGGTGGCTTATCGCCTAGAGCTACCGGAAGAGTTGATTGGGATACATGGCACGTTTCATGTGTCGCAATTACGGAAATGTCTAGCGGAGGAAGCAGCTTATATCCATTACGATGATATCGAAGTGGATGAAAACCTGAATTATGCAGTAAGGCCATTGGAGATTTTAGATCGAAAAGTCAAGCACTTGCGAAACAAACAAATAGATCAAGTCAAGATCAAGTGGGAGCATAGGAAGGGTTCGGACACTTCGTGGGAGTCCGAAGAGGAGATGCGACGTCTCTACCCTACACTATTCGGTACGTACTCTGGTTTCGGGGATGAAACCATTTTAAGGGGGATGGACTTGTAACACCCCGAAAATACACATTTTTAAATTTGTATTTAGTTGCAAATAAAATTAGTAAAAAAATAAACTAACTAGAAATGGAATTAACCTAGTTAGATGACAACTTATGAGTAGTTAAAATGTTAAAACAAAAGAAAAATGAAAATCGAGGGACTAAAGGTGTTTAAGTGAAAACCAATAATAATAAAACAAAAATTAAAAACTCACAACACACTTGTTTTGTGTTGTTGAGATCGACCAAAAGGCAGGGGGCGACCTGCAGCTCCCCAAAACCCCAGTTCATATCAAACACCTCCAATTGAAGGATTAAATCAAGTCCAAAACGAAATCCGAGTTGAGATTAGTGATCCCCATTGCAAGGGGGTTGTAAGGTATGTAAAATTTGATGAAAATTCTATGTTTGAAATTCTCATGAATTTGGGAAATCCGAAATTAGATGATGCATGTTTGTTATTTGGATAGAATAGGGATGATATGGTGTCTAGGAGTAAAACCTAGACAACAACATGTGAAATCATGTCTAAATTCAGGAAATTTCATGAACACATTGAAGGTGGTTTATGGGTTTTGTGAGAAAATGATGAACACTAGGGTTTAGAAGGCTATTCTAGTGTAAATTGATTCATAGAAATTGATTTCTGAAAAATATGATGTTTAACTTTATATGTGATAGCTCAATTAATGTTAATCAAGGCTAAGTGACAAGCCAAGGATTAGGATATAAAAGATATAAATTCTGCCCTTTATGTGTTTGTAGAAATACCTCAAAGAAGGCTTGAAACTGAAAATTTAAGTTAAAAACGCATAATTGTGATGTTTAGGCAAATTATGCGATATATGATTAAAAAGGGAGTTCTAAACGTATCATGATTGAACTCTATAGGAAAAGATACCGGAGCGTCGAGTGGACAAGCCGGTGGTGACTTGCGATTGAAGGGCGTGCATTGAAGGTATGTAACTTGATTCGTTACATTGGGTAAATTTTGATAATTAGCATATGTGTAGTTGAATTGTAGTATAAAAGTTGTGTTGATTTAAAGCGATAATGTTCGCTATATTGAATAATAGGTCAAAAATTGGTTAGATCTCGTTGGTAGTCATCATAATGGAGGATTCCGTAGATGAGCCAAACGGGTGGAATAATCAATTAATGCGTGGCTAATGCTTCGTAATATGGTTAATTGGTCTTTTGTTGTTGTTAATAAATGACATATTAGCATACGAGAATTTAGCGTGTTGGTTTGTTAGAATGATGAAGTCCACAAGGGCAAACTAAACGGGTCATTAAGAGAAGGTATGAATCGAATAACGGTAGTACTTTAATCGTAGATTTCGAACCCTAGTGAAGGGTAGTGAATTCCTAAACACGCAAACCGATGATGGGAGCGTAGGTGTTGAAAATAAAGAACACATGATTGGGATCTTCTTATTTAGAAGTGATATCCCGTTCATGGAAGTTTGGGTGAAATGAATAAATGGGTCAAACAACCAAGTTACAAAGTCTACCGTAAGTTACGGTCTCTACCGTAACTTACGGTAGAGAACAAAATGTTACGGTGGTTCACTACTGTTTTACGGTGGACTAGTGTCACTTAGAGACTACCGTAACTTACGGTAGATACTGTAAGTTACGATAGAGTCTAGAAATTTTTGTTAAACTTCTGCATATTTAGTTAATCGAATCCGTTTCTGAGTGTAGTTTCGATTATGCAAATTTTCTAAGAACTCTAATACTAATATTTGTCAAAATTTCAGTTTATAGGTATTGCAAGTATGTGGACGATGATCAAGTTGATGCTTCAAGAACCGAACACAAAACTTTTGGATGCTTTAATCTAGTTGATCTATGTAGTATTGTAAACATTACTGAATGACCTATGTTTGAAACCAGTTATTTTATTATGTTAAATACTATGATGAAGTATGATTTAGTTTACTAACTAAGTTTTTGTTAGTTAAAAATCTTCTGTTTACAAATACCGTTTTTCTTATGATTAAATAATGAAAAGTAAAGACGGGTGTTACACTTTCCTCTTTTGATGAATCTTACTACTCCTTTCCAAGGAGAGACTTTTAACAATACCTTATCTCCTACTTGAAATTCCAATGGTTAGCGTCGGTTATCGGCATAGCTCTTCTGTCGATCACGTGCTGCTTTTAGTCGTTCATTGACTTGAATAATCTTGTCAGTTGTTTCTTGCACTATCTCAGGTCCAGATAGTTGCTTTTCACCAATTTCTGCCTAACAGACTGGGGTTCGGCACTTTCGTCCATATAGTGCTTCGAATGGTGCAGCATTGATACTTGTGTGATAACTATTATTGTAAGAAAATTCTATTAAAGGTAAGTGATCGTCCCAATTACCTCAGAAATCAATTACACAAGCTCTAAGCATATCTTCCATTGTCTGAATTGTCCTTTCGCTTTGTCCGTCCGTTTGAGGATGATAAGCTGTGCTTAGATTTAACTTGGTTCCCATTGCCTTTTGGAAACTTGACCAAAAATGAGAGGTAAATCGGCTATCCCTATCAGAAACAATTGATAAAGGAATTCCATGCAATGAAACAATTTCATTTACATACAATTTAGCTAGTTGTTCCATACTGAAAGTTTCTTTCATTGGTAGGAAATGAGCTGACTTAGTTAGCCTATCTACAATCACCCAGATTGTATCATTACCTTTCCTTGTTTTTGGTAATTTAGTAACAAAATCCATTGTTATCAATTCCCATTTCCACACTGGCATTTCTAATTGCTGTAACAAACCTGAGGGTTTCTGGTGTTCAACTTTAACTTGTGAACAAGTTAAACATTTAGAAACATAGGCTGCTATGTCTTTCTTCATTCCTATCCACCAGAAATTTTTCCTTAAATCCTGGTACATTTTATCATTTCCTGGGTCCATCTATTCCTTGTTCTAATTCCTTACTCATACCTTTTAGTTTTTCAGTATCATCCTTGATTACTGATTCTTGTGCTTCTCTTATCTGATCATTTAAATCTACTTGACATTTTGAAGAAAAGGTTGAGAAATGCACCAGTGTTAACATTGCCCGATGGTATAGAAGAATTCGTGGTGTATTGTGATGCATCCCACACTGGTATGGGCTGTGTACTCATGCAGAAAGGCAAGGTTATTGCCTACGCTTCACGACAGTTAAAGGTACACGAGAAGAACTACACCACCCATGACTTGGAGCTGGGTGCCGTTGTATTTGCATTGAAATTATGGAGGCATTACTTGTATGGAACCAAGTGTGTGATCTATTCAGATCACAAAAGCCTTCAACACTTGTTCAATCAGAAGGACTTGAACATGAGGCAGAGACGATGGATGGAAACTCTAAATGATTATGATTGTGAGATAAAATACCATCCAGGCAAGGCAAATGTAGTTGCTGACGCCTTAAGCAGAAAAGAAAGAGTAAAACCGATAAGAATCAATGCCAAGCGCATTGAAATAAGGAATAGTTTGAACGAGAGGGTGTTAGCTGCACAGAAGGAAGCTGTGCTGGAAGCTAACTATCCTGAAGAAAAACTAGGAGTAACTGAGGAGCAGTTATCCTATGACAATGACGGAATGCTAAGATTGAATGGACGAATATGGGTTCCAGTTTTTGGAGGACTTCGAGATGTTATCCTCCAGGAAGCCCACAATTCCAAATATTCTGTTCATCCTGGAGCTGATAAGATGTACCAGGATCTAAAGGCAAACTACTGGTGGATTGGTTTGAAAAAGTATGTAGCTGCTTATGTAGCTAAATGTTTGACTTGTGCGCAAGTCAAAGCGGAACACCAGAAGCCGTCAGGTTTGTTACAACAACCTGAAATCCCCACATGGAAGTGGGAGATGGTGACAATGGATTTCATCACCAAGTTGCCAAAGACAAGAAAGGGAAATGATACTATATGGGTCATAGTGGATAGACTGACGAAGTCAGCACATTTCCTACCCATTAAGGAAACTTACAGCTCAAACATGTTAGCTCAATTATACGTAGATAAAATTGTAGCACTACATGGCGTGCCATTGTCAATTATCTCGGATAGAGATACGAGATACACCTCTCATTTTTGGAAAAGTTTCCAACAGTCTTTGGGCACGCGCTTAAATTTTAGTACGGCTTACCACCTACAGACAGACGGACAGAGTGAGCGTACCATCCAAACATTGGAAGACATGCTTCGTGCATGTGTGATTGATTTAGGTGGCAGTTGGGATAAGCATCTGCCATTGGTCGAGTTCTCCTATAACAATAGCTACCATACTAGTATTAAGGTTGCGCCCTTTGAGGCATTATATGGTAGAAAATGCAGAACACCTATTTGTTAGACGGAAGTAGGAGACGTTCAATTATCAGCACCAGATTTGGTCTTTGAAACGACGGACAAGATTGTCCAGATTCGCGATCGATTGAAAGCTGCCAGGGATAGGCAGAAAAGCTATGCGGATCCAAAGCGTAAATCTTTTCACTTCGAAGTAGGTGACAAGGTGTTGCTTAAAGTATCACCTTGGAAGGGGGTGATGCGATTTGGTAAGAAAGGCAAGTTAAGCCCGAGATACATAGGACCTTTCAAGGTTATCGAATGTGTCGGGTCAGTTGCCTATAAGTTAAATTTGCCTGAAGAGCTCAGTGCTATCCACAATGTTTTTCACATCTGTAATCTGAAGAAGTGTTTCGCTGATGAATCACTGGTCATACCACATACGGATGTGCATATAGATGAAAGCTTGAAATTTGTGGAAAAACCATTTTCGATTGAGGATCGACAGGTGAAGAAGCTTCGGAGGAAGCATGTGCCTATTGTAAAGGTCAAATGGGATGCCCGTAGAGGTCCCGAATACACATGGGAGGTAGAATCCACGATGCAAGAAAAATACCCTCATTTGTTTCAGTAAATCTCGAGGTCGAGATTTCTTTTAAGGGGGTGAGGATGTAACACCTCAAAAATTTACGTCCAATAATGTATTGACACGTGTCATAAGCTTTGAATATGTGAAAAAGTACTTTAGAGGGACAAAAGTTGACAAACAGTGAAACTATGTGAATATAAGGGTCCAAAGTCTCAACAATGGATAAATAGGCTCTACAATAACCCTACATGGTGTTTATAACCTTAAACGATTAAATCATGGATCATACAAAGCGAAAAATGAAAGAAAGTGAGGAATTACAAACTACAGGGGCTAAATGTGTCAACATGTTGAAAGTATACCTCTGAGTGACCTTTTGGCAAACTCGAAGCTTTGTAATGGTAAAATATACTTACTAGAACATGTGGTAAAAATTTCATCAAGTTTCGTTATCGTATGAGAAAGTTATGATCAAAACCGTGCACGAAGGGTTAAATGCGTTAACGTTGAAATTCGTGACTTTTCGGGTAATCACAAAGTTAACCAAGGACCAAACCAAGTTTGTAGATGTCCTAAGGCCCTTAAAAATCAGGTTTGAGGGTCAAGAGTGCAAGATAAATAGCCAAAACCACGTTTCAAAGGACCAAGGACTGAAATGTAAAACAAAGAAACATGTTAACTTGCTGAACACATGTACGCGGCCCGCGAGGGGCTCTTCGCGGCCCGCCTGCGACCTGCCAGCGACAAAAACCTGCAGGTGCCAGTTAACAGCCTTTAAACCGACTTCAATCTCTTGTTTTCTTATACCAGGGCTGCCTCCAATGGTTTTTCATGCATAGGGGCACCTGTAAACATCTGATAACAAGTGTAGGCTATTGTGGCATCATCTAGTAAGATCAAAATTGATATATAAAGGCACCAAGGTTGTAACAATTGAACACTTGCATTTACAAACATTCACAAGTCCACTTCTGGAGCTTCTCTGATCAACCTCAGGCTTTCTAGTGATCTCTAAGCATAATTAGGACTCTTGTAAGTATTCATAACCCTTTCAAATTCGTTCTAGCTTAGTTAATTAACCAAAAGTCAAACCGTCGTAAATTAAGTTTGACTTCGAGATTAAATGAAATTTGCTCAGTCTTTTCTCGAATTGAAAGTACCTACAAGTAGGTATTTATGTGGGTAACAAACCCTTAAAAGGGTACTTTCAGATTCCCACTCTAACTATGATAATTGTCGAGTCAAAGCTTACTTTAAAAAGTCAACAGAATGTGTATTGTCAAAATTAAGCATAATTAGCAATGTAGGGTACATGTAACCTGTTTGATCATTAAAATAACATTATAACTAATGTAAGAACATGTCTCAACATGTTCAACTCGACAATTTTCAGTTTAAACCCGGATCGGAACCGAAAGTCGCATAATTTGACTTTTGCTTTGACTTTCAGTTCTGACCCGTTTATGCATGTTTGAGATCTGCCTTAGAGCTTATTTTGGACCAGGTTTCATATAAGTATAACTCTCTGAGATTATACAACTTGGTTCAATACTTATCCGATTCATATGCATGTTTCTGATTAATGCTTAAATGTTGACTATTATGCCCTTTTGACTATAAAATGTGATTTTTGAAAAAGTGAAAGAGTAGAAACAGTAGTTACTGATTTATAAACTTGCACCAAAAATTTGACATCGGTTTGAGGTCTAGATTAAGAGTTATGCTCATTAGCGTAAATTGGAAGCTTTATGTTAATTAAACGGCGTAATTAGCCACTGATGTAATATAATATTTTGGGATTTTTGAAGATTTTTATTTAATTTTTGGCTGAGCATAACATAGGTCTCTAAGTTTAATTCGGTTAATACCGATTTTGCCCTTTTAAGCCATAAAATGAGTTTTACAAATCCTTTTGACCCCAAACCTTTTTCTACTGATTTCAATTGTTAAATAAAATATTTTGAGCCTTCTGGAATTATAAAAATACCAGCTTTCTTTTAAAAACCCGGAAATGGCTCCAAATCGCCTTTTTAAGCGTTTTTAACGCATAGTAGGTACTATAAACATATTAAACATATAAGGTTGATACCTACTGATGTTTTTAGTATATTTTGAAATAATAACAGTAAGTAAAAGTTTTTGAACTCAGGTTTCCAGTTTTAACCTTTTTAGCCCTTGTGAAATTACCAAAATACCCCTAAGGAACATAGTTTGGTTTTAATTGATAAATTTCGCATATAGGTCATACCCTACTGTTATAACATGTAAAATTTAGTATATTTACTGTATGAATCAGACATGTAACTCAGATTACAAATTAAACTCTTTTATAATCTTTTAAATGACCAAAATGCCCTTATGAGGCATAAGTTGAGTTTAAATTCATTTGGGGCATAATATAAGATATATTACTGATATGATAACATATTTAAAGCATATTAACTCAGGGAACTTGCATATGACTCTTATGGTTACCCGTAACGCCCTTTTCGCGTTCGGTTCGGTTTATGTAACTAGTTTGCATAAATTGACCAAAACGGGTCAAATATTATCATTTTTGTCTCAAAATCCAGAATGTATTTAGTATACCCATATTATACAAGTATTCAAACTTGTCGGGTCTAAATCACATTCTATCCGGTCTTCGCTTAATCGTGCGTTTGAACCGTATCATCCTTAAAACTAGCCGGTCTAAGCTTAGGCTTAAATAAAGACCCGTTAGAAATCTGTTGATGCAGATTTTGTGTCCGATGCTTGTCGAATAGATTAGTTTTATTTTACGCTGAATTTGTAATAGTTAGTGAAACGGTCTATCGAACGTGTATAGACCCGCTCGTTTGAAGTGGTCAAACGAGAGGGTTATTCGGTTGACCTTGTGTGTTTGCAAGACAAGGGGTGTGACTATAAATAGAAAACCCTTGCCATTTGCAACACTTGGAGTTTTTAGGAGGTTTGAGACCTCACCGGGAGAGATCACCACTTGGTCTCTCCCCGGATGTATACTTCTTTGGTATTAGTTCGGTTATCATGTAATCGGGCCGATCTGTAATGTTTTACTACCGGATTTATACAAAGTTGTTTGTTTATCATCTCTAATCTCTCCCGTCTTGAACCGATCTCACACGAATCACGGTTTCGGTCATGAAACTCGGTCCTACAATTGGTATCAGAGCCATGGTGCCAGATTTAGTAAATCTAACCGTTTACTAAGTCACATGTGCTCTAGATCTGTGATTTTTGTGATTTTTGTTCAAGAAGAAAAGTTGGGTGCAAATGAGAAAAACTCAGATCTGGACCCGAATATTCAGATCTGTGCTGAAATAAGTGTTCGGTTTTATGTTTTTCACCTATATAATCAAGTTATCATCATCAAAAATCAAATATACAAAGTTTTTGTCAAATCTGCATAAGAACAGTCGCTGTGTTCTTGAGATGTTCTTGGCGGCTACTCCCGAAAGATGAAAAAGGTGAAAGGGTCGAAAGATACCACTCCCGAAAGATACCAGATATTTGTGGGAACCCTCAACAACTTCGAAAGATTATCCTCGAAGGATATCTTTCGACCTGATCCATCTTTCGAAAAGTCTGATCAGCTCGAAGGATATCTTTCGACCAATTCATCTTTCGAGCATCAATCGTCCAGCATATATCTTCTGTTTCGAAGGATCCAGATCGTCGTCCAGCATATATCTTCTGTTTCGTCGACATCTAAATCAGAATCCTGTTTCGTCGATCTATTTTAAAACAGGGGCTGGTTATTGAAGAAGAAGAGGGCAGTGGATGATTTGTCTGATTTGGTGGCTGTGTATCGATGAAGATGTCGGCTGCTACTTGTCTGGGTATCGAAGAAAGAAGTGTGAGTGATACAGAGATGGTAGCGGCTGTCTTTAAGTGGAATTAGGGATTGTGTTCATCGATCAGCTTCTGATTTCGAGCTGGTGATGATGATTGTCGGCTAAAGGGTTTGGTGGAGGTTTATCGAAGAAAGATGATAAGAGATGGCAGGTGTTGTGAGCGGCTGATAAAAGAAAAAAAAATTAGGGATGTTGACTTTTGGGGACATTCTAATATGTGATGACAATTTTCATTTGGGCCCACATATGTGACCGCACATAACTCACAGGCGAGTTTCTCTTCTTTAATGATCTTTAATTATGTTGGGCTTGTTTGGAGGAGCATATGGGCCAATCTCTAAATAAGTGGGTTGCAGTTTTCAGGAAATGATAAATCATTTAGAAATCCACAATTTGTTGATATCATATTTGGAAACCAAAATGTGGGCACGAATTTTCTTTTTAATATCATATTTGGAACATAATCATTTCATGGGTACAAGGTTTGATTATTTCAAGGTGGTGCACTACATTTTTCAATTTTATAAATAGGGCCTACATGGAATTAATTAGTTACATGGGAGTTTGGTGCATAAACTTGGAATTGATTATTATTTGAGTTGCAAAGTGGGGTCGGGTATTCGCGGAGTTGTTTTGAATCGCGCATCTAAATGTCAACGTCAAATTTGTATGGGTTTGGGAGCGCGCGGGATGATGCGACATGATGAAAACAAGAGATGATGAAAACTTGATTTTTGAAAAATGTGGGGTAGTCACGGTTACCGATGCAAATGTCAAAAATGGTGACGCGACTACTATGGGCCAAAAACAGAACGGTATGTTCACTTCCGCACGTCGATATTTATGATTGTTATCGGTTATTCGTAAATGTTCGAAAGCATTTTGTTTATTGTCATATTCTCGCATTTGAAAACGAACGTATGAACCTAGAACGTCAATACCGGTCCTAACGAGTTCACAAAGTCTTTGGAGGGATACAAGTCGGATCCTATGGGGTACTAGGCGAAATTTCTTTATCAACTAGAATATGCAACGAAGAAAATCTTTTTTGTTTATTGTCATATTCTCGCATTTGGTAACGAATGAATGAACCTAGAATGTCAATACCGGTCCTAACGAGTTCACAAAGTCTTTGGAGGGATACAAGTCGGATCCTACGGGGTACTAGGGGACGTTCTTATTCAACTAGATTATGCAAAGAAGAAAGTCGTTTTCGTGATTTTTCGGAACCGAGAACATTCAATGAAGATTGACGACAGTTCCGCTCAGTGGAGGGAATTGGTGAACATTTGACGACAGTTTCTTTGAAGTGGAGAGAATCTGTTAAGGTTTAGAAATCTTACCAAAGAAATAGGGGGAATAAAAATTTCGTATGTTGAATTTCTTCGGTAAATTTCTAAACGCAATCACAGGTGGTAGAGTTTGTGATTTTCTGGTGATACAAACGGTTCGGCATGGAATGTTTTGCACATACACATATTTGAAGATTTTAATTAATTCTCCAGCCAGCGTGAAGGGTTTTGCACGGAAAAATACAGGGTTCTAAAGTCTACAGTAGTTACAAAAGCGCTGTTCACTGAAGACCTGGGGAATCTTTATGAAAGCTGATAGTTCAAGACTGAAGACCTGCAGGATTCGGTTTTGGGTTTGATGTTTCTTTGGGATTTTACAGGGATCTGGGGGTAACTCAATTCGTTGAGTTTGCAAACGATGTACTTGGTCTAGCTGACTTCCTGAGTACTGATGCTGAAGATCCGTAGTGCATTACGTGGTCAACTTCACAAAGGCGAGACAATGAGATCTGGATGTAGTTCAACTAAGCATGCTGGTTGAGCTTGCAAGGGATACACTTGGTCTAGCTGACTTTCCTGAGTGTTGATGCTGAAGATTAAAGTGCATTACTTGGTCGATTCCACAAAGACGGTTTACAGAAGACAGTTCACCAGAAATCTCTATCGATGTAGTATGCTTGTATGAAATAGAGTTCTTATGACAAGATCAAGACTTGATGCAGTTCTTAAAGATTGGAACCCTTATCAAATGCCGGTTGGAGTATTGGAAGATCAGCGGAAGATCGGTCAATTGAGGAAATTGCACAACACCCAACACGGATACGCGTACTTTAAGGGGGAAATATTTTACAAGGAGTGTCAAGATACTACTTACCTGGATCATTGGTCAAGGGGGAATTTGTTAACACAGAGAAGATGAATACTTGACTGAAGATCGATTGCAGTTGCATTTTCAGCATTCGACAGCAACGGACAAGGGGGAATTTGTTGATGCAGATTTTGTGTCCGATGCTTGTCGAATAGTTTTATTTTATGCTGAATTTGTAATAGTTAGTGAAACGGTCTATCGAACGTGTATAGACCCGCTCGTTTGAAGTGGTCAAACGAGAGGGTTATTCGGTTGACCTTGTGTGTTTGCAAGACAAGGGGTGTGACTATAAATAGAAAACCCTTGCCATTTGCAACACTTGGAGTTTTTAGGAGGTTTGAGACCTCACCGGGAGAGATCACCACTTGGTCTCTCCCCGGATGTATACTTCTTTGGTATTAGTTCGGTTATCATGTAATCGGGCCGATCTGTAATGTTTTACTACCGAATTTATACAAAGTTGTTTGTTTATCATCTCTAATATCTCCCGTCTTGAATCGATCTCACACGAATCACGGTTTCGGTCACGAAACTCGGTCCTACAAAATCTAGTAGGTTATTATAAACCTTTGTTCCAGAATAAGAAGAACCAGTAAAAGCTACCTTCACTCGCTAATTGTGATTTATACTTACCAAGGTAAATACTTTTAACTTATTTTCCCTATACGGGCTTGGGGTACAGTATATAAAATACCGCTTGGTCCGGCATTGAATTCTTTAATCGAATAGAGGTTAAATTTATTGATATGCTATGTTTTGAATGTGTTTTGTTTGCTTAAAGCCTTTGGGGGGTTAATGACCATGTCCCGGATATCCTTGGCATCATCTTACGAGATGGCCACAACCTGAGCACGGGGTGTAGGCGTACACCTTTCAGTAGGGCTGGCATATCGTGTATACCCGTACACGATAAGACACGACACGATTAGACACGATACACGAAACCCCATACACGAACACAACACGATAACTTATCGTGTCCTTTTTTTCAAACACGAACACGACACGATATACACGAAAATTACCTGTTAATACCTGTTAACATGTCTGCTCGACTGTTATACACGAAAATTACCTGTTAACACGAACAAAAACACGAACACGACATGCTGTCTGAGAGTTACAGAGGGAGTTTAGGGTTTTATTTTTTTTAATCGAATGAGGAATGAAATTAGAAAGGAATTAAGGAACCCACACACACATGGCTGATGAGTTTTGCTTAATTTAATTTCTCATCGTGTACTAACGGGTATTAACAGGTAAACAGGTATTTTACCTGTTTATACACGAAAATTAACAGGTAATATCGTGTCTACCTGTTTGGTACACGATACCTGTTAAGGCCATACACGATACCTGTTAACTTCGTGTAGGTTCGTGTCGTGTATTCGTGTAAAATTGCCAGCCCTACCTTTCAGTGCATAACTTAATATTGTGGTGTGTCTATTAATCTTTAACCCGGTCTACGGATCGGGCTACTGAACGCATAAGTAACATGTAAATCCCTTACAAGATTATTTTCACATAATTACCCCAAGTTATAAAATGATTTGTGCCACGTGCATTCAAACTAATTTTCAACCTTTTCAAAATGAGTCAGTTAAATTGTATTTACCAGTGTAATCTGACGTATTTTTTCCAAAAGGTTAAGTGCAGGTACTACTCGTACTAGGCTGGCTGTCTTCTAAGCGTCTACAATAAGTCTCGCAAGCTTGGATGTCATTTAAGCTGTTGAACAATATCATCTTTTATTTTGATCCGCCTGTGGATCCGTTTCAACTATTTGTGTTATTTAATATTACACTTTATTAAAGTTGAAATGAATCTATCTTTGCTTCCGCTGTGCATTTATATATTGTGTTGTTTGTCTATGATGATACCAACTACGTCACTATACTCCCCATTGGGCCCACCGGTGACACGTGGAAAATAGGGGTGTGACAGTTGGTGATTCAGGGTTTTCCATTTAGTAATCGCCTCAATTTTTGTTGGATCCACATGAATTCCTTCATGATTCACTAAATGTCCAAGAAATTGTACCTGTTCTAACCAAAACGCGCACTTTGAAAATTTAGCATAAAGCTTTTCCTTTCTTAATAGACTTAAAAGTGCGTGCAAATGCTTTGCATGATCCTTTTTACTCTTAGAGTAAATTAGAATATCATCTAGAAAAACAATTATGAATTTATCCAAATATGGCTTACATTTTCGGTTCATCATGTCCATAGATGCGGCTGGGGCATTGGTTAAACCAAATGGCATGACAGTAAATTCATAATGACCATACCTTGTTTTGAAGGCAGTCTTAGGAATATCCTCTTCCTGTACCTTTAATTGATGATATCCTGACCTTAAATCGATTTTAGAGAAAAATCGAGCTCCTTGCAGTTGATCGAACTGATCATCGATTCTCGGTAATGGGTACCGATTCTTAATCGAAACTTTGTTCAATTCACGGTAGTCAATGCACATACGAATTGATCCGTCCTTCTTTTTAACAAACAGTATCGGCGCTCCCCATGGCGACGAACTTGGCTGTATGAATCCTTTCTCCAATAATTCATCTAATTGTTTCTTCAGTTCCTGCATTTCGGCTGGTGCCAAACGGTAAGGTGCTTTGGCAATTGGTGTTGTTCCTGGTAGCAGGTGAATTCTGAATTCGACTTCTCTGTCTGGTGGCAGTCCTGGTAATTCTTCTGGAAATACTTCTGAAAACTGGGACACTACTGGAATGTCTTTTAGTTCTTTTCCTTTAGTGTTAGTGATTATGGAAATCAAATACACTATAGAACCTTTTCTTATATAACTTGCAGTTTTCATCACAGAGATGAATTTTGTGGATCTAGATGGTTTATCTCATTTAATTGTGATCGTTTTACCTTTTGGTGAATTTACTTGGATTGACTTTTGATCACATAAAATACTGGCTTTATTGGCTATTAACCCATCAATTCCTAATACAACATCAAATCCTGTCAGGTTCATAGGATAAAGGTTTGCCATAAACTTATGATTTAAAATTTCTATTCTTGCTCCCTGCAAGATTTCAGAAATCCTAACTGCTTCTCCATTAGCTGTCTCTACTAGACATTCTTGTGGTAGTTTAGTTAATGATTGATTTAGAAGTTTGCAAAACGAAGTATTAATAAAACTTTGGTTTGCACCAGAGTCAAATAATACTTTAGCAAAAACATCATTAACTAAAAACGTACCAGCTATTACGTCTGGAATCATCTTGGCTTCATCTGCAGTCAGAACAAATGCTCTAGCATTTTTAGTGTTCCTGTTGTTCACTGCTGGAGCCAATTTCGGACAGTTTGTCTTAATGTGACCTTTTTCTCCACAATTGTAGCATAATCCATTACTGGATTTTCTCCTGCAATCTTCTTCCTTGTGTCCTGGCATCTTGCAGAAATTGCAAAGAGTAGAGCATTTTCCCAAATGTTTTTTCTTGCAGACCTTGCAGAAGGGTGCAGAGGTAGAACCCATATTCCTAAGGTTGTAATTCCCAGAACAGAATTCTTGAGTAAGCCTTTGGGTAAGGTTTCTCCTCTGGTCTTCTTCTCTAGTACGGATTAATTCATCTGTCAAGGTATTCGCTAGTTCTACAGCTTCTTCTATAGTTTGAGGTCTAGCTGCCTTGACTACATGTCTAATCTCTCCAATTAATCCCCAGATGTAACGGGAGATTAATACTGGTTCAGGTGATGCAAGGGTTGCTACTATTCTAGCATATTCAAAGAATGTAGTAGTATACCCCTTACTATCTACCCCGGTCATCCTAAGGTTCAGAAACTTATTTCTGTTCCTTTTCATTGGGAGGGCAGAATTTCCTTTCTACCATATTCTTAAATTCCTCCCATTCCATGTTGTATACCCTATCACTTCCTCTTGACTGGAGGATAGTGTTCCACCATTCTAAGGCTGAGTTCTTAAATAGATTAGAAGCAAACATTATTTTGTCTTCTTCAGCACACTTGCTTATTTTTAAAACAGCCTCAGTTTTCTCTATCCAGTGTAGGGCTGCAATGGGTCCTTCATTGCCCGAGAATTCTATTGGTTTGCAGGACCAGAATTCCTTATAAGAACAACCACAAGGCATGGTTCTTCTTCTTTTGGGAATGGGCACCTGAAGTACAGGTCCATTGTTCACGCTGTGTTCTGGTTCAATTGGTCGCTTACTGCTATGTTTACTTTTATTATTCGCTTCTTGAACCGTTTGAATAATAAATGGCATTGCATCTATAATTCCTTGTGCCACTATGTGTTGAACTGCACTATTATCCATTTGGTTTCCATTGTTATTGATGCTCGGAATCTCATTAACCACGTTAATATTACTCTGGTTATCGTTATTCAGATTTCCTTGATTTCCTTCGTCGGCCATCTGAATTTTAAACATTTACCCCGTATTAATACCACAAAATAATATTAATATAGTCTATCACATGACACGCATTTTTGCCAACAACGTCGATCATTGCGACTTTACTCTATTCATATACTATTATGCATCTATTACATACCAGTACTGAAATAAAAATTACAATACCAACTGAAATAGAATAACACTAATAGTAATAGGCATCCGTACACACATATTTTATTTTATTTTTATGTTATTATTATTACTATTACCGTTCCCACCATCACATTCACGGATATGGATTCATCCAAAAATCCATATTGCGCTCGTCGTACTTCCAGACAAGTCGCTCTCCCACCTGTCTCATTCTCTCACTGCTCTCTAAAATTTCCTCACCAAATGTCCTAAGTTCTTGTACGTTTTCTGCACTCATTGGGGGTACAGGTTCTAGGACTGGGTTCGGAATCTGGGGTGCGGGTTCCTGGTTTGGGGGTGTAGGTGCCTGAAATTGGTAAGGATCTTCTAAGATCTTCCTAATGTATTCATCGTGAAAATAGGGATCTAAAGGGTCCAAACCTAGATAAGCTCCTACGTTCTGCATGGGTGTGTCTTCATGTATCGGGTAACGTTTCACATAGTCCCTCACGTCATCCCACTATGGGTCGTAGTTTGGGTCTAGGGGGTTTGGTGCTGGTACCCTAGGGATTTCTTCCGGATTGAAGTCATGCATCTCTACTTGGTTTTCAGGGTTTTCTATCTCCATGGGTTGGTCAGGGATTGGCAGTTGTGGTTGTGGTTGGGGTGCTATTATTTGCTCCAGATTAGGGTCAGCTGCAGTGGTGGGTAAGATATGGATGTTGGCTATACCCCTATTTATCATATCCTGGGCATAGGCATATGTCTCTCTCTTGGCTGCTGCTAGTGCTCTCTGGTCTTGTAACTTTTTCATACGCTTCCTACGCTCGTGTGCCCCTCGACTAAACCATCCCCTCTTTTTTTGAGGAAATGGCTCTTCTGATTGAGCCTTAAATACAAAGATTCCTTCTTCCGTATCAGCAGAGTACCCTGAGAGGGCAGGCTGAGAAGAGGAGGTGCCTTCGCTTCTAGGCGAACCAGACAATTGACGATACGCGTCAGATGGTCATTGGTCGCTCATACTGTAACTATCAGATAGTCAAATAACACATAACAATAAATACAGTTATGCACGTATTTCCATAATTTATTTCCTAACACTTTACATTTTGAAGTCAGCAGAACACCTCTGTGGCTGAATCAGTGGCTTAGCTCTGATACCACCTCCTGTCGCAACCCCCGATTCCTGGTTCCCGGGAACGGGCGGCCGCGAGCCAGTTTCGGTGGTATCGCGTATTGTCTAATTTGGCAGCGGAATTTTTCATCAGGACCGTAGTTAAGAAATATTTTATCAGAGTAAAACACCACCATTTATATAACATTAAACATATGGGATTAACCCAAGTTCATAGTACATGTGTTTTCATAGGAATAAATCATATTCGTTTAATAAAAACATCTATTTTATTTTTAGGTAACTTTATTGCCACTTTTCCAAGCCTTCAATGCTGTCCAGCTGGCTTCTATTTGGCTTTCACAGTTTGTTACCTGAAACGAGTTTTAAAAACATTTGTCAGTGGGAAATACTGGTGAGTGAATCCCAGTTTAATCAAGTTTAAATAAAAATCCCATTGAACAGTATTGAGGGCGATCCCGTAATTATATTTGTTTCCAAGACATCACAATTAACATCCATGGTACTGTCGAACCCGACTTGTGGAAATGTTACTCCTTGACCAGGTGGTAACAAATTTTGTATACAAAACCCCAACATACTCATCATAATTGTATTCTTACAAATACTCAATAACTGTTATTCGCATGGAAAAGCATTTAAGGTTTTGTAAAAATAATTAACAAAAGGTTTACAAAAAGTGGATCAACTCACATTGTTGTCTTAGATTTTCCGTAAGGGTTTCCTGGTGGCAATCTATAATTTACACAAATGTACACGCGTTAGTATTAATAACCCATTTTAACATTAGTAATACCCTCCCCGAGACGGCATTCCAATGACTACGTTGGGCAGAACCACGACAGCTATTACGGAACCCTAGATCAATCGGGCAGCGTATCTAATACGTATCCAGGGATTATAATACTTACAACGGAGCAGAACTTCGCTAATTAGGGGTATAATACCCGAGTATAATAAGCCTACTATCAGAAATTGAGATTGAGAAAGAAAGAAATGAACGACGGAAAACGAAAACCCGTTGCTTTCTTATATAGGTGCTGATCTTGGTTCTCTCGCGGCCCACGTAAAACAAGCACAGGGCCTACGCGGCCCGCGTTAACCTCCGGTCAATGCGTAGCTGGGCTGAGTCAACAACTAGCTCCGCCGGGTGTTGGGCCACGTGGCGTCCTAGGGCCGTGCCAGGCATTAAGTTCACGCGGCCCGCGTGAAGGTTGGGGTGGGGTTACGCGGCCCCCCTCAACTTAAATTTCAGATTTTTAATTATTTTTAATACTATTTAATATATTTGAGGCCCGTTTTCGCGTATGGGTGTATTTTGGGACATTTTGGGATATTTTAAAATATTTTGGGGTGTCACAAAAATTATGAGGGTGTCGGTTTTATTGAAGGTTGTTACATTTTCACCCATCCTCCATAACCACGCATCTGATCTTTAACAATTTGTGACCCTGTTTTTGGCTGCCAAACATTCATCCCATTCTTTTAACAGTACATCGGATGACAGATTGTTTCTACTCCCCCAGAACCACTCGATACATCCTTGGTTTATTCTCTAACGGTCCGAAACATAGCATCGTTTATCACTTTCTTGATTATAAAGGTTTGGAAAAGTTTCGCTTAATGTTCTACTTCCAGGCCACAAATCCAACCAAAATAGAATTTTATCGCCTTTTCCCATATTAGGAAACATTCTATCACGCACAACAATCGGATGGTTTGCATTTATCCGACCCATATTAACTATTGCTTTCCAAACACCGCCAATAGAGTTTTTTAGTGGGATTGAGGATTTAATTTATGCACCCCCATGAAGAGCCGTGATCACCCTTGCCCAAAAGGAGGATGGTTCATTTTTATATCGCACACACCATTTGGTCATGAGAGCCTTGTTCTTTGATGCAATACTACCTATACCCAACCCACCTTTACTTTTTGGAGCTACCACTTTAAACCACGTGACCCAACTAACTTTGTTTTTATCCATGCACCCGGCCCACAAGAATTTACGACGAATTCTTTCCAAATGTTTAACAACTTGAATTAGAGCACAAAAAAGTGAGAGGTAATAAGTAGGAAGATTACCTAGCACCGCTTGGATTAGTGTCACCCTACCGTCGAATGATAGTGTTCGAGCCTTCCATATTGTAAGCTTCTCCTCAAATCTTTCAATGATAGGCTTCCAAAACTTCACACGATTCATGTTTGCACCAACCGGGAGTCCGAGATAAATGAAGGGGAATGTACCCGTTTTGCATTGTAGAATTGCCGCCTTTTTGCATAATAGCCTCGTTTGATACACCCAATCCAAACAGTTGACTTTTAGAGAAGTTTACTTTTAAGCCTGAAGACAAATGAAAGCATCTTAATAATCTCGAGAGATTATGAAGATTTGTATCCTACCATTCCCCTACAAATAAAACATCATCCGCATAGAGTAGGTGTGATATGGTTGGGCCCTCATTTGGCGTATTAACCCCCTTGAATAATCTGTTTGCACTACCCGTGATTGTAGCAACATGAAAAGACTCCATAGCAAGAATGAACAATAAAGGAGATAAAGGATCCCCTTGACGAACTCCACGTTCAATATTGAATTCTTGTGATGGTGAACCGTTACCCAGAATTGAGGATCTCGAAGACGACAAAATGCCAAAGATCCATTTATGCCATAATGCCGGAAACCCCATTTGCGAGAGAATAGACTCTAGGAAATCCCAACTTATAGAATCAAAAGCTTTTTCAAAGTCCACTTTGAATAACATTAATTTCTTTTTCGCTTTTTTTGCTCCAAGAGACAAGTTCATTGATTATAAGAGGACCCTCCAAGATGCTACGACCCTCAATATAGGCCGTTTGGGTATCGCTAACCAACAAGCTCATTACTTTCTTCAATCTTTTAGCCAAAATTTTTGAAACCAATTTCGAGATACAACCAATGAGGTTGATAGGCCGAAATTCATTTATGAATTGAGGGTTGGTCACTTTAGGCACTAAAGTGATGAAACTAGAGTTACACCCCCGATTGAGCTTCCCCTGAACGTAAAAATAATCTAAAAGTTTGACAAAGTCAGCTTCCATACTTTCCCAGAACTGCTTGATAAAGCTGAAGGTAAAGCCATCTGGTCCCGGGGCCTTGTCACCCCCACCGTCCCACACTGCCTCTTTAATTTCTTCTTTAGAAAACCCTTTCACCAGCAGAGCCGATTGATCCAAAGATAAAACCTTGAATCTATTGTATGCAAACTTGGGTCTACAATGATTATCTTCTTTGAATAATTGCTCAAAATAATTTTTTATCTCCAACTTTAAGGAATTCGGTTGCGAAATCCATACATCATTGAAAACAAGACCGTTGATCCTATTATGTTTCAGATGGCTTTTGATAATACCATGAAAGAATGAGGAGTTCTCATCTCCCTCGATTAACCATTTGACCTTTGCTCTTTGTCTTAAATCCTCCAAATTATTTACTTCCAGTTCCGCCACTTTATTTATCCACACTTCTCTACTATGAACTTCCTCATCCGAAAGAGACATGGATTCGGCTTTCAAGTCGAGATTTTCAATTTTCTTTGTGAGGTCACAAATTAGTCTCTGATCCTGAGCCTTTAACTCCTTACACCATGGTTTGATTGTCGTCTTAACTGCTTTCAGCCGTAGACTCAACATTTTGTCAGGTGGGTTTGGTTGTTGAAATTCAAAATATGAATTCAGCACGATGTCACGTAGGCTTTCTTCATTCAGCCATGAGTTGAAAAAACGAAATGGATGGGTGCCAAATGTTTCAGCCGAGCATTTTACAAGCAGGGGACGATGATCAGATCGGTATCTGGGCAACCCAGTTAGAGTTGCAGAGGCCCAATTTAACAAAAAATAGTGGCAGACCAAGACTCTGTCAATTTTACTAAGACTTTTGCCATCATCCGACCTGTGTGTATATGAACAACCAAGCATATTATATTCGGATAGACCAGCTGACCGAATAAACTGATTGAAGCTTTCTGCCGCTTGAGGGTTAAATCTGGAATTCCTTCTTTCTCTGGGTTCCCTAACACAATTGAAGTCACCCAAGAGAATCCAGGATCCGTTGTGTGAGTTTATAAGATTAAGCAGTTCCAACCACAAATCATTTTTACTATTATTATCATGAGGAGCATATATATTCACAAAATTGATACTCCCACCCCCATTTGTTAATTC
This sequence comes from Helianthus tuberosus, assembly GCA_030545235.1. Classification (NCBI taxonomy): domain Eukaryota; kingdom Viridiplantae; phylum Streptophyta; class Magnoliopsida; order Asterales; family Asteraceae; genus Helianthus; species Helianthus tuberosus. The sequence goes on from CM060401.1 coordinate 145,267,792, forward strand.
CCCCATAGTAGCCAAAAAATGTATGTTTGCGACCGAAGATTTTTTAATGAAAATAGAGGGATCCCAAATATTCAATAAACCCCCCGATCTCCCAGAAGCATCAACTGCCTCTGAGTCAAAATAGGGATTTCCCCAAAAAGAGTTCACATGTAGCTTTTCCGAGTCTGTAAGCTGGGTCTCTTGTATTGCAACAAAATTAACCCTGTTGTGTTTAATCAACTCTTTAATATGCGCCGCCTTCAGGGGGTTACCAGCTCCCCTAATATTCACAGACGGATAATTCATTGGGAATTAATCGACACCCTTTCACCTATCACTTGCTTCCTGATGTCATCTTCCTTGCCATTCATGTCGAAACCCAGACATTCACCAACATCTTTTGTGAGACTTACTTCTCTTTCTACCTCCAAATCCTCCTGTCGCGAAACCGATCCATTTTCTTTTGATACACCATCATCAACTTTAGATCCAGTGGTTCTCCCTTTACTTTTCGAACTATCTCCATTACGAGGGATCCAGAGCGTGTCTTTCATTCTCATAGAAGGAAATCTGAATTTGGTTTTCTTGCCATGACCAGCTCGATTCGAATTAGGAGAGATTTGTTTCGATGATTCTACCAAGTCGTTTGGGGGAATATTTAGGTCAAGAGTCACTTTCCCTTTTACCTGCTGTATTAATGCTCTCAGATTAAAAGGATCCGGAGATTCTGGATTCTCCTCATTTATTGACTTGGACGGGGCTACTGGGTTACTATCTAAATTTTCATATGGGGGAGTCTCCAATATAGGCCCAACATCAAAAAGCTTGTTAAGCCCAAGATCTTTATCAACATCTACCAGACATGTAGGCCCACCATGTGGAGGAGGTGGAGGGGTATCATATGGGCCCAGTTCCGAATCCACAGAAATTGGTGATGTGGCCCTTTTAGGGTTATTATCATTATGCATACTAGCATTGGATTTCGAAGATGAAATATTAATACCACCAGCCGACTTTGGTGACTGTGCCGAACACTTTCCAGCATCCTTATTATTATTGCTTTTGTTTCCAAGATCTTCGACTTTTGAGCTACCCTTTCCAACTACCGGAGAATAATTGCTGGAGCATTACTGTCCGGATTCCACCTGAGTTTTTGAATTATTCCGGTCAGTGGACATTACCGGAGAAAACAGAGAACCATCGCTAATATCTTCCGTAATTAGAATATCATGTGGACGACCATGCCAGGCAATAGTTAGAATGCTATTTATGCGGGCAACTTTGCTGGTAATGATCCTTACCGAATTAACCGATAGATCCGAATCTTCGTCGTTAGCATTAGAAGGGATTACTACTGACCCAATCAAGTTTCCGATTTGATCAAAAATATTCGGGCCCCAAAATTGAAGCGGTACCCCCCTAATATAAACTTTTGCCAGTCGTTGATATGGTAAATGTCTTCCATCCCAACAAAAAAAAAAGAGATCTTTAAACCATTTTTCCCAGTTTTCTTTTTGATTATCTAGAAAAGTCTTTGCCCCCGATTGCGTTTCGAATGTTAGTAATAGTCTCATGCCACCAATGTATTTTGACGTAAAACCAAACAAACCATCTTCTTCCAGAATCTGCTGGTGGTTATTCAAGTCGTATGGGTTCCGTAATTCTGCCACTAATGACGACACCCTCCATCTCTTTGAAGCTTCGCTTTCAACCGTTATTATGTTTACCGGATCCTCTGGCACCGTGGCATGTTTAATTCCTGTGATCACTTCCGCATAGGTTCTACTATCATTAGCATGGATTGGCTCCTTGCCATTGACACCTTTTACTTCTTCATTCCTGTACTTATTATTGTTGAACACTGGTTTATTAGGTTGGAAATTTCTATGATGATTTTCTTCTCCCTTGACAAATTTCGCCGGTTTGACAAATAATCTTCTTTGGTCAATTCTAATTGTTCCAAGCTCACCAGCCATAAACTGGGCATCTCTCACATCTTCAAATCTGATAAAGCCAATTTGTTGCCCTTTTTATCACGTTTCCTTAGGACATACGCATCTGACATCGAAAGACAATGTGGGTTAACTTCTAGACCCATAAAAGTAAGTTTTTCAAAAAGATTTATATCAATTAAAATGAAGGGAGTTATGCCCTCGGGAAGTTGACCTAAATTATGCTATCCGAAAATAGTTTTGACCTTTTGTTTGGTTTTGGGTCCCCTTGTTCCCACACCCCCTATATCTTATTTTCACATCCCTAGTGTATACGGCCCGTATACAAAATATACGGCCCGTATAGAATGTTTTTGAATAGGAAAATGCGCAGAGAATGTTTTTTTTTTATTTTTTATACGAGCCGTATACACGTTTATACGATTTGTAAAACGTATACGGTTCAATGGAATTATTTTGGTAGGTTTTTGATGTTACCAAATGTATACGGGCCGTATAACTGTATACGACCCGTATATAAGGATGTTTTTTCAAGTATCACGTTTTTTCCAGTAAAAACACCATCATTCTAGGGTTTCTAAACTCTTCATCATCTTTAACAACATTGATCGGAACACGCCGCTTAAATCGGAGCACAAGTAGAGTAACGTTACCGATCAGTCCGTTGATCGAGTAACTAACAGAAGAACCCGACACAAACAAGTTCTCCACAATTTGTTATTCAGACCTCTGTTTGGTCATCTTTCCAAACTACAACACACGATAACTTTAAACTTTATAGTGTGTGATTTGACTAGGAAATGATTGGAGGTGATTGCTACGTTTAATAAGCTGTCATAGTTGTCAAATTCGATTTCAACAAATCTTTTCCTTTTCCTTCAATTTCTAGAACATTCTTCGTTACATGAAGACGTGTCGGGTTCTTCTACTGGTATTTTAATGAAGTATTGAAGATTGAATGTGCAAACCCAACCGTTTTTTACTACGGAAACGGTGGCTATGCGAAATACAAACCGCAACCGTTTTTTACTACGGAAACGGTGGCTATGCGAAATACAAACCGCAATCTTTTGTGACTATGGGAAACACAAGTTTTCTTTTTGAGCTTGATGGATGTCCGTTATCTCAGTTGAGGCGGGCATTATTTAAATCTGAATATAACTAGATGTTACGTGTAACTTCATTAAACCAAGAACAAACCCTATTTCGAAACACATGTGTTCGTATCAGCGTTGTTTATCACCCTGTGTGAGCATTGGAAACCCGACAAACAGTCTTGACAACTGTGACAGCTTATCTATCTATGTGTGTCACATCCATCTTGTTATAGCAATCGATATGATTAATTTTACAGATTTTTTTTCTAATTAGCGTTGTTAACTACCAAAAGAATGCATACACAAATAGTTCTAGTGGACGAAACAAAGAGACCGTTGTGTATCTGAATCAGGTTCTCAAACAAACACTACTAAAGATGAGTTGGTGATAAATACCGGAGCTGTTATCTCGGTTGTTCAGTACTTTCGTGATAATAAAACAAGCAAGCATTGATTTTGCCAAGATTGAAGGAAAGAATCTGGCCATAAGCGTTGTGGATTCTCAGCGTTATTCGAATGTAAGTGGATCGAGTGATACACTTATCTATTCTGGTCAAGGTGGACATGTTTCGAATCATAACAGAAGACGGATGCGGTTTGCATATTCAATCTTCATTGCTTCATTAAAATTACAACACACGATAAAATGCTTGGAAAATTGCATCAACTCTCCTATATCAAGTTGAACGGACGATATGTATCTTCTATCATGCGACAGACCCAAGTGACGTCGTCGACGATTATGAACGGATTATTGGCCATTATTCGACCGAGTAATCAATTGTATTTTTTAGTTGCTTCTCTTGTTAAGTTTCTGAACCAACCGAAATCCACAAATTCCAACAGTTTCTTCGTAGATTTCGTCCGGTTTCCAAACTCTTTCACTCAAAGTTAATATTCACTGTGATGGATGCAAGCATAAAGTTAGAAAAATACTCAAGAAGATTGAAGGGTACACAACTGAAGCTCAACTTGAACGGACGATATGTATCAACAACTTGTGACTGGGAATATGGCTATGAAGAATACGTGTCGGGTTCTTCTGCTAGTTATTCGGAATGTTTCGAATCATCACAGAAGACATGTCGGGTTCTTCTGCTAGTACTTCCGAGATCTGAACCAACAGAAATCAACAATTTTCAACAAATTGTAAGATCAGGAAGCTCAACTTGAACGGACGATATGTATCTTCTATCATGCGACGGACACAATTCTTGCAAGTTAAATCCACAATCAACGTATACAGGTGTAAGAGAATGGCGAGTTATTTCCAGTTATTTCTGTTGATCCCCAAATTCCAATGTTTAAATCAGAATCAGGTTCTCAAGACAAGGATCATTCTAATAGATTAAAGAGAATAAACCATTTTTTACCATTTTTTACCCATAGTATACGAGCCGTATAAGAATATACGGCCCGTATACAATCATCATATACATTGTATACGATCGGTAAATTTGTTTTTTACCGAGAGTATACGGCCGTATAAACGGTATACGGCCCGTATACATATGGTAAAAAATGGTAAAAACCTCTTTAATCTATTAGAACGATCCAATAAACGAAGAACAAAGCATATTTTCAAAACACAGGTTCATACAGTGCTGTGATAGGTAGTGGTTCAGCCAAAATGACATCTAGCATTACTAACTGTTCAAGTAAGTGTCTAAAAATCTGAAAATTCAGGTTTACCTTGTTAGTTTCTCAAACAAACACTACAAAATCATCTGCTTCCTGAATCTGAATCTGAATCTGAATGTTAACTCTAAAAAAAATTGTTTAAATCAGAATCAAGTTCTCAAGACAAGGATCGTTCTAATAGATTAAAGAGAATAATCCCTCGTTTCTTCATCTTCATCTTCAAGAACAATGATGAACATATGATGTCAGATAATACTTCATTTGTCGAGAAACCATACTGTCAATAAACTAACATCTTTTAATACTTCATTGCGTATGTGCTTGTGCTGTAGAAACCGGTGGTGAATCTGCATACACAACTGAAGGTTCAGTGCACGAAAAGTTTCTTACGAAATGTACATAAAGATCTCTACACAAACTCTTCTACGTCTTTTAACCAATTGCCCATCACTTAAGACCTTGAAACCCGACAAACAGTCTTGACAACTGTGACAGCTTATCTATCTATGTGTGTCACATCCATCCTGTTATAGCAATCGATATGATTAATTTTACAGATTTTTTTCTAATTAGCGTTGTTAACTACCAAAAGAACGCATACACAAATAGTTCTAATAGACGAAGTAAAGAGACCGTTGTGTATCTGAATCAGGTTCGTGTCGGGTTCTTCCAACAAATTGTGTATGTGCTTGTGATACATGAACATTGTATTCTTGTCTTTCAGAAGAGTTGGTATTGAACCAAGAATACTTCAAACATTCTAAACCCTACCTGGAAACAAACCAACAAAATCCTGATAGTCTTCTAGCAGAACCCGACACGTCTTCTATGATGATTCGAAACATTCACGAACCACAATGGACTCAGACTAATACTACTCACCCTCCCCTGAGGAAAAGTTTTCCTGATGACTCAAGAAAAAGGATTGTATACGACCCGTATCTTCTATCATGCGACGGACACAATTCTTGCAAGTTAAATCCACAATCAACGTATACAGGTGCAAGAGAATGGCGAGTTATTTTTAGTTATTTTTGTTGATCCACAAATTCCATTGTTTAAATCAGATTCAGGTTCTCAAGACAAGGATCGTTCTAATAGATTAAAGAGAATAAACCCTTTTTTACCATTTTTTACCCATAGTATACGGGCCGTATAACAATATACGGCCCGTATACAATCATCGTATACATTGTATACGATCGGTAAAAATATTTTTTACCAAGAGTATACGGTCGTATAAACCGTATACGACCCGTATACATATGGTAAAAAATGGTAAAAAAATTCTTTCTTTCCTTTTCATGAGGTAAAACCGGTTTCAATATCAAGGGTTGTATCGGAATCAGGCGTTGGAAGGATTGTAGTAGTAGGACATTGGTACCACTGTGAAAATTGCATCAGGAAGCTCAACTTGAACGGACCCATTATTCGACCGAGTAATCAATTGTATTTTTTTAGTTGCTTCTCTTTTTAAGTTTCTGACCCAACCGAAATCCACAAATTCAAGTCAAGGATCGATCTAATAGATTAAAGAGAATAAACCCTCGTTTCTTCATCTTCAAGAACAATGATGAACAGATGATGCTTTTTTTTTCGCAGAACGTGGTGGATTGCGGTGGTTTGGGTCTAGGGTTGTTAGAGAGAGAAAAGGAGGGGAGAGAGTCTGATACAATAAGGATGTTGGGAATTAAACGCATGTACGTGACAAAACAAGGATCGTTCTAATAGATTAAAGAGAATAAAGCAAGGATGTTGGGAATTCGCATAAACATATATTCGTTTCATAACCTCCTCCTATAAATCAACCACAACTGACAAAGAGCCTGTATTAGAAACCATCCTATGTCTTTTACCAACCGAAGAGGCAGCAAGGACAGATAATACTTCATTTGTCGATAAACCATACTGTCAAGAAAATAACATCTTTTACTCATAAACCCTTGAATCCCAACGCTTCATTTGTAACCGTAAGGATGATGCAAATTTGTACGTAAAGATCTCTACACAAACTCTTCTACATCTTTTAACCAATTGTCCATCACTTAAGACCTTGAAAGATTTGTTGAAATCGAAGAAAAGAGTAACTTGCAGAAGACGTGTCGGGTTCTTCCAACAAATTGTGTATGTGCTTGTACTGTAGAAACCGGTGATGAATTTGTGTATCTAAATCAGGTTCTCTGCCTTAGATCGGTCATTCCTTGTGATACATGAACGTTGTATTCTTGTCTTTCAGAAGAGTTGGCATTGAACCAAGAATACTTCAAACATTCTAAACCCTACCTGGAAACAAACCAACAAAATTCTGATACTCTTCTAGCAGAACCCGACACGTCTTCTATGATTATTCAAAACATTCACGAACCACAATGGACTCATACTCATACTACTCACCCTCCCCTGAGGAAAAACTTTTCCCGACGACTCAAGACAAAGCAGTTGGTTTGTGTTCATATCAGCGTTGTTTATCACCCTGTGTAAGCATTGGAAACCCGACCACTAGCAGAATCATTGCATTACATCCCCGTTGAAAACAAGTGATTAAAACGCTTCTCCTTACAACTCTCATCAAATGCCTCACCCTTCCTTTTTATTACAGTCATACGACACGTTTTTTTGTTCTTCAATCTGTGTTACTTGTTAATGTTTTATTTTTTTCTACTTTTAAAAAGATTTGACCACCTAACGACTGTAAAAAGTCTCGTGTGATTGACACCTTAAATCCCTTAAATACTTTGGGTAAAATCTAATTTTCGTTTCATACGGGCCGTATACGGTTATACGGCCCGTATACATCGTTCGTATACATTGTATACGACCAGACAAATTATTTACACATGGTGTATACGGGCCGTATACAGTTATACGGCCCGTATGGAATGTAAAAAACTGACAAAGTATGCTGGCACAGACTATGTTAGTTTTATTTCATTCTATACGGGCCGTATAATACGGCCCGTATACACCATGTGTAAATAAGTTTTTGCCATGTATTAATATTAGGACCCTTGGTTTTTCACTCTTGGGTTACCAAATCTTACCGAAAAATTATCAAACCATTTGATTTTTTTAGTCAATCTTTAAACTTAGATTTAGACTCAAGAAACGATCAGCTTGGTTTGGTTATAACTAAGTTATGCCACTTAAAAGTCGAATTGGGGATTACATCAGAATATGTTCTTCACATATTACATACAAAAGTGTATTTTTGTCTTAATTTAGGGTTTGTAGACCATGATCAAAGTTCATAAACATCAAATACATGTTATGGTTCGAAAAATCACACAGATCACATACTTGACTCTTGAAACTTTGAGTTTTATTCGATTGATTAATTTGGGTCGAACCACCGGTTTATTTTGATCTGAAAGTGCATCTCGACTCTCAGGTAAAAAAACTTTAAAGTAACGTAAAAAAGAATTAAAGAATACTGTTTTTAAAAAAAGATAGATAATATTCCACCTATTACTAGATGAAAACTAACATTATCTTGAGAAAATTCAAACTAATCTATAGATTTTTTTTTAACATAAGGTCAAATTGAAAAGTCAAATTTATGGGTGAGATATTTGCAAGTGGCCCCCAAAGCCACAAAGTAATGCCCCTGGATTTGAAAAATAAACAATTTATACATATTAAAGGATAGTTCTCATGAACAGTAATTTTTGCATTTGCTTTTTTTTAATATTTTATTTATTTATTATTGTTTAATATTTAATCTTTTAGTCATAAATAGTAATTAATTTATTATTTTTTTTACTTTTTCAGTTATAAAGCGCAAATAATAATTCTTAGGTATTTGTTTTTTTTTTTTTTTAGTTAGTAGTATTTTATTTAGCAACCAATTCGATATCGGTTTGGTTCATTACAGTATCGGTATGGTAAAAACAAACACCAGTACCGAAACCAATGTTGTTCGAATGGTATTGATCAGTTCAAATTGTCACGGTACTGATACCGATATTTATTTATCGTCATAGACAGAGTTGTATAAATAAAAAAAATGAAACCAAAAACCATAAAATGAATACAGGTATTGGTACAGATGTTGTTTGGTAAGATACACAAGCGACGTGATGTCAGTTTATCAAAAGAAAAGTCAATAAAAACAAATATCGGTACCGAACTGATGTTGTTCGTTTGCTTTGGGTTCGTTTCACTATGGCAGCAGCACGATATATGTTATCAAATAAAAAACCATAAAAAACAATACACGCATGTATCGATGTTTAAAAGTAAGTTACCATGAACAGTATTCAAAAAAATTTATAATATTATTATACATATTTAAAAGCAAATCAAAGATTTTTATAATACTTTTATAATTTTGATTGTTTTAATACTTAATTGATTTTTATTTGATAGATATCGGTTTGGTTTATTACAGTACAAGTACGATATACGCACTCGGTATAGAAATTAACATATGTTTAACATCGATAAAAAACGATAAAAACGAACACTGGTACCAGCACTGATGTTTTTCGAACGGTTTCATTCGGTTGAGAGTCATGGTAGTTGTACCGATAAAAACTTGGTGTTGCCGCTATTTGATATTTGATCATTGGTGTAGAAGTCATCTCTATATAGTTGTCGAAACATAAATTTAGGGCTGTAAACAAACTGAACGAACACGAACAAGATCTTGTTCATGTTCGTTTGTTAAGGAAATAATGTGTTCACGAACGGTTCATGAACACTTACCGAACGGGATTTTATGTTCGTGTCCGTTCATTAAGGATATGAACGTGTTCACGAACACACATAAAATCAACGCAAACGGTGGATGCTAGAAATGTATGGCCGAGGGAGCAGCGCTAGTGCTTAAATAACTAATAGTTGAACATATGTTAGTGTATTCATTGATGTGAATAATGAGGAAGAATGGGAAACGGTGCAAACAAACAAGGTGAGAATATTGTTAGGGTATTAAATTAAAGAATATAAATGTTTAAATAAAATAAATAAATGTACAAAAATCATTCATGAACAACATAAACAAACGGACATGAATGATTGTAAATGAACAACCGTTCATGAACACCTTACCGAACGTTCACGAACACAATTGAACGAACGAGACCTTTGTTCGTGTTCGTTCATTTAACTAATCGAATAAAATTTCATGTTCATGTTCGTTCAATTATTAAACGAACGAACATAAACGAACTTCCCGCCGAACGGTTCACGAACTGTTCGCTGAACGTTCATTTCGTTTACAGCCCTACATAAATTCATTGGAATTGTCCTGACGATCCACTTAGTCATCCCTGTCGCCCAAGCTAGGACTTAACATGAAAAGCCAACAAGATTTCCTTAGAAAGGGTCTCGAGACTGTAGCATTAAGGACCCTCATCTTACGGCCTAAGTTAGTATAAAGAATATATGTATACAATGTGTGTAAACACGAGCGATTCTTTGAAGGGGCCGGGAGGGGCGCCCGACCCCCCGAACTTTTCGGCCAGTAGTGTTATGTATGTAGTTTTCGTATAGAAATTTTTGGGTATATATGTTTTCGACACCCTGGTTCTATAGAAATTTTTTGGGTATATACGTTTTCGACCCCCCCACCCTCTCGTAAAAAATTTCAAGCTTCACCACTGTTTGTAAACAAAAGACATGAGGAGAAGAGTGAACCCAGACTACAATGAGCAAAATCACATATTTTGTAGGTTTAGCCAAACACAACTTGTTTAATCCGATTATTTTTTTTAAAGAAGAGGCCTAATTATATAAAAGGCTATTTCGGCACCGACCACGGCTTGGTTGGTTGCCGGCTAGCCTTTTAAAGTTCATGCCCGGGGTTTGATGTTGTTATCCTTCATTTTTAAGGATCTGTAAATTGTTTCACAATTAGTGGGCTTTGCTTTTTAGTAATTGGTGGGCTTCATACAATTAGAAACTATACTAATTTGTTTACACAATTGGTTGGCTTTCCTTCTAGTAATTTGTGGGCTTCATACTTTTGGTGTTAGGAACCGTTCGCGTAAATAAATAAAAAATAACAAATTTTATTAATTCTGATTACAAACAGAAATGAGAAAGACAAAATTACAATTACAAATACAAATACAACTGAAAATAAACCAAATACAAGAAAGGGGTAGAAGCAGAGTGACTGAGGCACGTGTTCAACACGCTTCCCATAAAACAAATTCCGAGTCTCCCAAGAGTACTCGTTTTGTTTCCCAGGGTACAACAGCCGGAGCAGTAGTACTGCCGGAATTCACCTACAACCCGATGTCTACCTTGAAGAGAGCAGGAGAAGATCAGAAAAACTTTAGAGAGAAAGTGAATAGCTGTTGTGTTGCTGGTGTCTTTCTGCAGTGGGTATGGAGCTTTATTTATACAGCTCCTAAGTCGAAACAGTCAAAAAACGAATTAAAGAGAGGTTTAAATTGCATTAAACGTCTTCAATGCAATTTAATACGTTATTTAATTCTCAGTCAGAGCCCGTTAACTCGTCAGTTACGAAGCTGGACTGAAACTGCTCTGTCATTCAATGCTGGAAGCTTCTGTGCGCGCGTGCGCGCGCAAGTCACCCTGGTGCGCGCGCGCCCAGGTCTGCATGCCCGTGCGCGGTGCGTCCTCTTGGCTCACTGCCATGCGCGCATGCGCCACGTCACCATGTGCGGTGCGTCCTCTTGGCTCAAGTCCATGCGCGCGTGCGCCACGTCACCTGTGCGGTGCGTCCTCTTGGCTCAAGTCCATGTGCGCGTGCGCCACGTCACCTGTGAGCCTATACGAGCGCGCCACACAGTCGCGCCGTATTGGCTCACTCTGGTGCGCCGCGCACGACACAGCAGGACCCATGCACCATGCGCGCACCCGCGCGCCTCCGTGCCATGTGTACTCGCGCGCGCATGCGCATGACTGCCACGTCATGCGCCGCATCACCTACCACTTGGTCCTTGCAACCCTTGTGCTCCACCACGCGCACGTGGTCAAAAATACAAAGGCGGCTCTCAAGCGGTTCGCGGCGATGCGAGCGTGCGAAGTGCGCCATCAAAGCGAGCGCGAGTTAGGGTGCTCCGCACCCTTCGCGAGGACACTAGTGTGTGCTTCCATGAAACAATAAGAATGGAGAGTTCCACCTTAAATACCCATTTAAGTTCTATCTCTCCTCCTATGTGGGACAAGGTGCTACTTTCCCTTTTGTTTCAGCATTCAATGTTTCAAACACCCAACTTTGAGCATCGATATCTCATTCATCTTAGCTCAGTTTTGGACGTGGTTTAGTTCGTTGTGAAGCTCTTCCAACATAGAACACAAACCCACAAATAAATATATAAAACCCGCTCATTTTATTATATTTATTTCTAGTCTAAAATAGGAAAAAATCATTTTCCTATATTTGTGAAAAATGCTATTTTCACCTATTTTTCCAACAATCCCCCACATGAAAAATGTTATTTTCATCAAATTTCCAACAATCCCCCACATGTATGGAAATGGATCTTTTCCTTACACTTTTCAACGATAAACTTCGACAGTTGAGTATTGCAAGATAGGTAGGTTGAAGCCTTTGAACCTTCTTGTGTGAAGCGCACTTAGCTTACTAGCGGTGTGTAGACGCGATGTCCTTGAACATACCCCCATTTGTGTAAACGACAATACACTTCACACAATACTCTCCCTGGTTTGGCCAACTCCTCATTGTCGTGTCCTATTATGGTCCTGGAACACTAGCCTGGTTCTGCGAGAGCTCTAGGATTTGCGCACCCCACAAATCCATTTGAAGCGACCCCACTTCTCTCTAACATAGGCGATTCCCCTGAATCATTAAAAGCATCATGGTTATTTGATTTCCCGAAATCGTTAACCTTAATTTGCTTAGCCTCACATCAATGTCACTAATTGGAATGGACTAGGAAGTATAAATAACTCCCTTTTTATTTAGTTTGGGGTACTCCCCCACAGTGACTCAGTTTGGTAATATGATTAAGTTGTCCTATTGAACTTAGATCTTGGGATCTGCAGTCAACTAAGTTAGGTTTCCCTCATATTCCTATTTACCACGGGCTTTAGTCCCATTCCTCTTGACGACGTTTCTACTAACTCTCTGCTTAAGCCTTTTGTAAACGGGTCCGCAATGTTATCCGTTGATCTCACATAATCAATTGTGATAACACCCGTTGAGAGTAGTTGTCGTATCGTGTTATGCCTACGTCGCATATGCCTTGATCTGCCATTGTACATCAAGCTTTGGGCTCTACCAATCGCTGATTGGCTATCACAATGTACACATATGGCTGGCAAAGGCTTTGGCCATCTTGGAATATCTTCCACGAATTGACGTAGCCATTCCGCCTCCTCGCCTGACTTATCCAAGGCGATAAATTCAGATTCCATTGTGGATCTCGCTATGACCGTTTGCTTAGAAGACTTCCAAGCAATAGCAGCTCCTCCAAGTGTAAATACGTAACCACTTGTTGATTTGGAATCTTTATTATCCGATATCCAGTTTGCATCAGTGTATCCTTCGATCACTGCTGGTTGTCGGGTATAATACAGTCCATAATCTCTTGTGTATCTTATGTATCTAAGCACCCTCGTGATAGCTTTCCAATGATCCGCGCACGGATTACTGGTGTATCTACTTAGCCTACTCACCGCGTAAGCCAAGTCGGGTCTAGTACATGTCATTAGATACATGAGACTGCCAATAATTCTTGAATACTCTAATTGAGCAACTCCATCTCCTTTATTTTTCTTGAGATGTTGAGAGGTATCAACTAGAGTTCGAGCTACACTCTTATCTTCCGAGTTGAATTTTTCAAGAATTTTATCCACATAGTGAGATTGACTTAACACAAGACCATCTTGGGTTCTTATGATCTTTACCCCAAGAATCACATCCGCTAAACCCATGTCTTTCATGTCAAATCTCGCTTTCAACATGCTTTTAGTAGCTTTGATAATTTTATCATTACTCCCAATGATAAGCATATCGTCTACATAAAGGCATAAAATCACATAACCTTCATTTGTGTCTTTGAAATAAACACATTTGTCGCACTCATTTATTTTGAATCCATTGTCAATCATGACATGATCAAACTTTTGGTGCCATTGTTTTGGTGCTTGCTTCAAGCCATACAAAGACTTAACGAGTTTACATACTTTACCCTCTTGACCTGGGGCGGAAAAACCTTCAGGTTGCTCCATGTAAATCTCTTCTTCTAAATCGCCATTTAGAAATGCGGTTTTAACGTCCATTTGGTGAACTTCCAAATTTCTTAAAGCCGCTATAGCAAGAACCAATCTAATCGAGGTTATGCTCGTCACAGGCGAGTAGGTATCAAAGTAATCTAGACCTTCCTTTTGTCTAAATCCTTTAATCACCAACCTAGCCTTGTACTTATCAATACTTCCATCAGTTTTCATCTTCCTCTTGAATATCCAACGATATCCAAGTGGTTTGCAACCAGGTGGAAGATCTACTAACTCCCAAGTATGATTTTGCAATATAGAATCTATTTCATTTCTTATTGCTTCTTTCCATTGAGGTCCTTCTGAAGAAGAAACCGCTTCACGATATGTATTGGGCTCGCCCTGAACCATATAGCTAACGAAGTCTGGACCGAAGGATTTTTCAACCCTTGGCCTTTTGCTTCGCCTACGGTCACTTTCTTCAACCTCAGGTTGTTCATGTGTCTTATCATGAACTACCTCATCAACTCGTCTAGATGAGGTTTCACCTACTTCAAAATTAGGTGTTAATGACGTTGCATGTGTTTGTCTTCTCAAAGGAAACACATTTTCAAAGTAAGACACAACGTTAGGATTCACCTCCATAATAGTGTTTACGTGTACATCAGGATTCTTGGACTCATGTACAAGAAAACGATGTGCACTACTTTGATGCGCATACCCAATAAATATGCAATCAACAGTTTTGGGTCCTATCCTAAGAGCCTTAGGAGGTGGTACAATCACCTTTGCTAGGCACCCCCACACTTTCAAGTATTTATATGAAGGCTTTTTCTTTTTCCATAACTCATATGGAGTCTCGTCTCTCTTTTTCAATGGTATCTTGTTCAAAAGATAATTGGCTGAGAGAATGGCCTCCCCCCACATTTCCTGGCTCACCCCAGAACTTATCAACATGGCGTTCTTCATTTCTTTCAATGTGCGGTTTTTTCGTTCCGCCACGCCATTTGATTGTGGAGAATAAGGAGGTGCACACTCATGTACAATGCCGCTTTTTGCGCATAAATCGGCAAAAGGTGCAACATATTCGCCTCCTCGGTCGCTTCGCAAAGCTTTTATCTTTTTTTGAAGTTGATTCTCAACTTCATTCTTATACAAGATAAATTTACTTATTGCTTCATCTTTACTTTTTAGTAAATATACATAGCAATATTTAGTACTATCGTCAATAAACGTGATGAAGTACTTGTTTCCACCTCTTGTGGGTACCGCTTTTAAATCACAAATATCGGTGTGAATTAAATCAAGGGGTTCAGTTATTCGTTCAACCGATTTCGATGATGATCTTGTAAGTTTGGATTCAACGCATGTTTCACATTTATAGTGTGAATCAATATGGAATGTTGGTATACAATTTAAATTGATTAAACGGCGTATTGAATTAAAATTTACGTGACCTAATCTACCATGCCATTTATTCGAATCAGAAAACTCAAGCATATAAGTAGAAGTAGTAGCAATTTTATTCATGTTCTTGACAGCCATTACATTTAATTTGAACATGCCGTTTTGGGCATAGCCCTTACCCACATACATTCCTCGTTTAGTAAGAACAAAGTTGTCACTTTCAAACACTAAACGAAATCCAAACTTGTTAAGCAACCAACCCGAGACTAGATTCTTGCGCAAGTCCGGGACATACAACACGTTGCTTAGAGTGAGCTCCTTCCCCGAAGTCCATTTCAAGATCACCGTTCCTTCACCCATGATGTCAGCGGTGGCTGCATTTCCCATATACATCTTCTCTTCTCCAGAAAGCGCATTGAAGGTGGTAAAGAGGCTTCTGTCTGCGCAAACATGACGGGTCGCGCCCGTATCAACCCACTATCCTTTTGGAGTGTTGGTCACAGTATTGACCTCATCCATCATTGCATGTGCGCACGCTCACGCTTTGGTTTCTTGCATTGGTTAGCCCGATGCCCCGGCTCGTCACAGTTGTAACAAGTCCCTTGGAACGTTGGAGGTTTCTTTTTCACAACCCCTTTCTTCGGTCCAAGTTTGCTAGCCTTTGCTTTCTCTTTGTCCTTTTTCCCCTTACCCTTCGCGCCCTTAGAGGATTGCCCATGCTCAACCACGTTTGCGCTAGCAGAAGTTTGCGCCTGGCTGCCTTTTAGGGCAATTCTATTGCCCTCTTCAATCCGAAGACGAACAATAAGGTCCTCTAAAGTCATCTCCTTTCGTTTGTGTTTAAGATAATTCTTAAAATCCACCCAACCAGGAGATAACTTTTCAATCATCGTTGCCACTTGGAATGTCTCGCTAAGTACCATTCCCTCAGCATGGATGTCATGTAGTATAATTTGCAACTCTTGGACTTGGTTCATAACAGTCTTGTTATTAACCATTTTGAAGTCCAAGAAACGGGCGACAACAAATTTCTTTGTTCCCGCATCCTCCGTTTTGTACTTTTTCTCCAAAGACTCCCATAATTCTTTGGAAGTCTTGATATTATAGTACACATTATACAATGCATCCGAGAGACCGTTAAGTACATAGCCTCGACATATGAAATCCGAGTGCTTCCACGCCTCTACCGCGCTCAGAGCCTGAGCGCTGGTCTCCCCTTCCGCAGGTTGGGGAGCGGTTTCAGTTAAGAACCTCGCAAGGTTCATGGTAGTCAGGTAGAAGAACATCTTCTGCTGCCACCTTTTGAAGTGTAGACCCGAGAACTTCTCGGGTCGTTCAGCGTGATTGGCCACTGTGGTCGCTCCCACAGTGGTGGCGTTAAAGGGGGTTCCCGTCACAACATTGGTGGTGTTGTTAACGTTAACATTTTCGTTCGACATGCTGAAAAAATTAAAATTAAAATTTTAGTCAAAAAATTCTGATTTACGCACAAACCAGAAGGAAACTACTAAATTTTAATTTACCACAATTTACTGTTTCGGCTTCTAAGTCCAACTTTGAAGACCAAAAACAGAAAATTTATAATTTTTAGAACTTACTAATTGGCTTCTAAGTCCAACTTTGAAGACCAAATCAGAAAATTTTAGAACTTTTTAGGACAATCTGAATGTAACCAATTGTTTTCAACCAAAGTCGCTCCTTTGAAGAAGAAAACAACAAAAAAATCTGTTTTTAAAACACAAACTGAGTTAAAACAAAACTAGTTTGAATCACAAACAGAATGGTTTTGATTACACGAACGGTTTTAAAAATTTGTTTTAAGATTGTAGGAACCGTTCGCGTAAATAAATAAAAAATAACAAATTTTATTAATTCTGATTACAAACAGAAATGAGAAAGACAAAATTACAATTACAAATACAACTGAAAATAAACCAAATACAAGAAAGGGGTAGAAGCAGAGTGACTGAGACACGTGTTCAACACGCTTCCCTTAAAACAAATTCCGAGTCTCCCAAGAGTACTCGTTTTGTTTCCCAGGGTACAACAGTCGGAGCAGTAGTACTGCCGGAATTCACCTACAACCCGATGTCTACCTTGAAGAGAGCAGGAGAAGATCAGAAAAACTTTAGAGAGAAAGTGAATAGCTGTTGTGTTGCTGGTGTTTTGCTGCAGTGGGTATGGAGCTGTATTTATACAGCTCCTAAGTCGAAACAGTCAAAAAATGAATTAAAGAGAGGTTTAAATTGCATTAAACGTCTTCAATGCAATTTAATACGTCATTTAATTCTCAGTCAAAGCCCGTTACGAAGCTGGACACTAGTGCGAGTGCGAGTTAGGGTGCTCAGCACCCTTCGCGAGGACACTAGTGTGTGCTTCCATGAAACAATAAGGATGGAGAGTTCCACCTTAAATACCCATTTAAGTTCCATCTCTCCTCCTATGTGGGACAAGGTGCTACTTTCCCTTTTGTTTCAGCATTCAATGTTTCAAACACCCAACTTTGAGCATCGATATCTCATTCATCTTAGCTCGGTTTTGGACGTGGTTTAGTTCGTTGCGAAGCTCTTCCAACATAGAACACAAACCCACAAATAAATATATAAAACCCGCTCATTTTATTATATTTATTTCTAGTCCAAAATAGGAAAAAATAATTTTCCTATATTTGTGAAAAATGCTATTTTCACCTATTTTTCCAACAAAGAGTTCCTCAAATTTATATTTTAGTTTTTTTTTAATTAACTGAAATCAAAATTTTATTTATAATAATTAATATAAATGAACTTGCAAGACAATTTACAGTCGATTTTTTTTATCATTACAAACTGGACGGATGTCGACCAATGAACATAGGTACGAGTATCATATTCGTTTTTATGGTTTTTTTGTCGTGCTGGTATAAAATCTGCGTATACATTTTTTACCGTATTCGTAATAGAGTATTTTTTGGGTATCGTAAGCTATATCGACTAGTGGTATATCGAACTCATACCTACCGAACAATACCGGATCTGGTACCAATATTCATTTTTATGGTTTTCGATCGATGTAAAACTAATGTCGATTGCTATACCGAGTGCCGATATCGTACTGTTACTGTAATGAACCGAACATATATTAACTGACCGTCGCAAACCATAGGGTATCCAACTTATCTATACTATATTATAATGCATTAGGGATGGACATTTTAAGATACCCAAATGGAACTTTTTATAGTTTAATGCACACGGTACAAACCTAAAATGAGGGTAAATTAGTCTTTCAAACACTAATTACACTCAGGGGCGCAACTTCCTTGGGGCGGGAGGGGGCGCCCGCCCCTCCTAACTTTTCGACGTGTAGTGTTATGAACAGTACCTTCGTATAGAAATTTTTAGGTATATACGTTTTTGCCCCCCAGAATTGGGAAAAATCGACCCCCCAACCTTCGCCAATGATTACACTTACATCCCCTTATCTTAATTACACTTTAATCACATTATCTTTAACCAAATTATAGATAATTAATTAATAGTTACACTCTATCCCCCTTATAAAAAACTAACTACCTCAAACGACAATAACTTTTACGCACGTTAATATATTTTTTTTAAATTACATTATAAAAACGAGTATTTTATTCCCTTCCACTTGAGTATAATATTGCTATATTTTTTTAATAAAAAAGTTGACATGTTACGTGATTAACAGTGTTTAAGGGTAAGCAATAACTAAATCGTTAACCAAAACCAAACAAAAAATAGACCAAACCAAACCGAAATCAACCAAAAAATGAATTAGCTGAAACCGATTAACCGAAAATCGAATTAACCATAACCGGATATCGATTTTTTTGTACCCTTTCATTTCATGTATTTATACTTTAATTTTATGTATTTCTAAGCAAATGTTTTGGCTCAAGTTTGGTTTTGTTTATTAACCGAAATTAAACGAATCAAGTAAAAAACCGTCAGTCTAACCAAATAAACCAAACCGATTAACAGAAAACTAACTGGTTAATAAAACAAACTAATTGATCACTTCGATTTCGATTAAAAATAATAACCGAACCAACCAAACAATTCACAATGATCACGCGGACAGCATTCTAGATTGAATAAAGAAATATGATGAGAGTAGGTAAGATGATCAATTCTAGGGCATTTGGTATCCTCCTATCTACTTCAACAAAAAGTCATAATAATAATAACACATCAAAGCTAAACTATTCAACAATCTCTAATCACAAAACCTCATCGGAGCTCGGAGTAATGGTGGAAGCGAAGATCGCACCGTCGATGCTCTCGTCGGACTTCGCCAATCTCGCATCAGAGGCTGAGCGCATGCTCACTTTTGGTGCCGATTGGCTTCACATGGACATCATGGTAATTTTATCTCATTTTGAAGATTTACTTACTAATTATTATGACTTGTTGTTAGTCTTATAGATCATGTAATTATTCATGTTTAGGTTATACTTGTTTATTTATTTACTTACTTACAGACAGTTAGACTTATGGCCTTAAGATATTTGTATCTGTTTCTTGCTGTAACTGTTGATCATGGTTATTGAATTCTATCATTGATAGATTTATGTTGATATGCAGGATGGGTATGTGTTATTGTTCCTATTGTCAATATTTATCAGAAACTAGCAGATTGTTGTCGGTTGTCGGTGTCGATTGGCTTCTATTCTATCCTGCAGTTGTGTAACGCTTATGCTATACGTTTTCTGCAGTCATTTTGTCCCAAATTTAACAATAGGCGCACCAGTCATTGAGAGTTTGAGAAAACATACCAAGTAAAAGTTTTGTTCTTTTTTACCATGCTCAAGCCCTTAGATTTATGGCATTGACTCAATGAGAAGATTGTTCGTTCTTGTGCAGAGCGTATCTTGATTGCCACCTTATGGTGACAAATCCTCTTGATTATGTCGATCAGTTCGGAAAAGCTGGTGCTTCCGGTTTCACATTTCACGTTGAGGTGTCAAAAGGTGGGATTAATATGTAATTTGCATAAATTGCATTTTCCCTGTTCATTTTTTGGTGATTTCTGTTTTAATTTTATTCAAACATGTTACTTTGTTGCAGATAACTGGCCTGAACTTGTTAAACGAATCAAGTCCAAGGGAATGCGACCTGGTGTGGCGTTAAAGCCAGGAACACCCATTGAAGAAGTGTTTCCGCTGGTATCTTATCTATTATCTGTTCTTAAATTATTTATCTCATTATAGCTTTTGCACAGATGGTGCAAACAGTAAAAGAACCCATTTTGTCAATTTTCTTCTATGTGTTCATAGCTTGAAGGTGAACATCCTGTTGAAATGGTTCTTGTTATGACTGTGGAACCTGGATTTGGCGGGCAGAAGTTCATGCCTGATATGATGAACAAGGTAGACGAGCTGTGTTTAAGGGAAATTTTCTAAATTCTCGATTTGAGTTTCTTAATTGATTTTTGTTATTTCTCAATTTGGTTTTAGGTACGCACGCTGAGAGAGAAGTACCCAACACTTGATATAGAGGTTAGTCATTTCATACCTGCAGCCTTTATTGTAATAAAATGCTTGAACATATTCATGCTTGTACGTTTATATCTTGTGAGCAAACTTATATTTCATGAAATCATGTTTTACTGGGATGTAGGTTGATGGAGGTTTAGGGCCTTCTACTATTGATGCAGCAGCAGCTGCAGGTGCAAACTGCATTGTTGCTGGCAGTTCAGTATTTGGAGCTCCAGAACCAGCTCAAGTTATATCCCTACTGAGAACAAGTGTAAACAAGGCCCAAAAAACTTGTTGAAGCATATACACGCAATAAGTTTTCCAAATGTTTAATGAGTGAGCAACACATTTACTATATATGCAACTCTCTTTGATGCCATAATATTCAAGTTGTTATTTGACTTGCCTTGATGCATGCACTCCTCATTGTATTTTCAAGATTCAGAAACAGAGAATATGTGTGTGAGTTGTTCAATATGGATATTTTTTATGCCACTTACCTGATAGTGATTGGTAATTTATTTATTTTTTGTTTGCTAGTTAGTTATATACACAAGATGTTTGGTGTTGTATAAGGGGTATAATTTTCACACGACACGGAACTCGGGTTTGAGTTCAGTCTAAACAAGTTCAGGGCGAGTATAATCTATACAGTTAATGCAGTAAAATATCGATTATCAGTCAAGGACCGATATAGGTTATCTCTGTGAGATATCGGTGATTTTAGTATCATGCAGAATTTGTATATATTGCAATTTAATACTAACAATTCAGTAATATATCGGTTATATCGATCAAGTATTGGTGATATATCGGTCAATATCGCTCTAGTTATTTATCTATAAATACCCTCATATCTAAGGACCCTGGCCTTTTCGGAATTTTCCTCGATTAATAATATATTATTATAATCAGTTCATATCATTATTTGATTCATGTTCATATTTTCATATCAATTCTAGAATTATGCTTACCTATTTATATGTTTGTCACTCAAAATCAATTCGTTAGTTGCAAATTAAAAGGACCCTGGCCTTTTCTAAACTTTCTTTGATTAATAATAAATTATTCCAGCATACAAGTCTTTATTTAATTAACTAGCTGTACATAATTAAAAATGTATCTACACTCATAATATAGTGCTTATTGTTGGGTTATTGGGCCTAGCTTAAAGAACGTTCAAATTAGAAGCACATAGGCCGAACCACGTCATAATTCTTGTGTTCCTTTGTTTTGTGTTGTTTGTGTGGTGATTCACTTTCGCACGCCACTTGAATTCTAACAAGTGGTATTAAAGCCAGATTCATTAAACACACGGTGTTTGCACTGATATACGATTCGCAGAAAGTTTGATGAAGTCGTTTTGGAAGATTGCAAGTCTGTAAGGGTTTTGGGATAAAACACTTTTGGAGTCGTGATCTAAAACCCTTCGCTTGGCGGAAAACGCGAGAAAAAATGTTGTTATGTGAAGAAATGTTGGGTATGGAACTGAAGAGAGAGGGGGGGGGGGGGGGGGGGAGCCGGAGAAAATGGAACCAACGGAGTAGGAATGTTTTGAATAAGAAAGCAAAGACAGTGATTTCTCTTGCTTTGATGAGGAGCGTTGCTTTTAGTATCATGGAGGAAGCCATGGTTTGTGGTATGATGAAGGCTTTGTCAAGCATGTATGAGAAACCACATGTGGATAGTGGACTCTTGCTTTGATGAGGAGCGTTGCTTTTAGTATCATGGAGGAAGCCATGGTTTGTGGTATGATGAAGGCTTTGTCAAGCATGTATGAGAAACCACATGTGGATAGTGGAAAAAATGTTTCGTTGTGTGAGCTAGTGACAACATGACTAGAACAAGTGAGAGAAGATATGGGACCTAATCACCCTTCTCAACGTGTCATGGCTTATACTGCTCTTATACGTTAAACTCAAAAGAGATTATGATAGTTTATGTATGTCAGTTTTCTTTGTATTTCTGTATCCATCTATTTCAATTTTGAAAACGAAAGTATACCTGATACATTGTGTTGTAACAGAAGCCACTTGGGTATATTTTGACAAAATCCCATTGTGTTAGTATTTTTATAATTTCTTTTCGAAAGTTGGGTCATTTTGGGCAAACTAACATGAGTTTTTGGTTGGAAATAAGCGTATAAAGGAACCGAATTCACTCGAATGGAAGTTTGTTCGTCTTCTTTTGTTCAACTTTAACTGAACAAGCACAAACACTTGTATCATTTTCGTGTTCATTTGTTCATGCTAGTTTATATTCTAAACAAATAAAGAAAAGTAAAAAAAATAAATAAATACAAACCAACACAAACCTGCTGAAAGATTAAACAAAACGAAATCAAATTGTTTATCAGGCCATGTGTAGTGGTAACACCACATAACCCGTTTTATGGGGGTTAATGTGACAAATGACAAAAAAGTAAAATGTGGGGGTTATAGAGGGTTATAGGGGATTATGTGAATATGAGGTTATATATGTATGTATATATATGTGGATGTGAGAGAGCCAAATCTAGTCACCCCATTATAATTTTTACAGGAGAAACAATTTGGAGGGGTATGACACCCCTCGAGGCAGTGTGGGGAGACGCTATGGTGGCCTCCGGCGTTATATCACATTCCACTACGGAAGGACTAAGTTTGGACTAAGGAACTTATGAGGCTAAACAAAGGTTAGAAAATTTCAAATTTATACAATATTAGAAAATTTCATATTTATACAATGTACTCATGTTAAACAAATATAGTTAGAAAACACTTGAATAGATTTGTCAAAAACCATTTAAATCTTTAAATATACGCTTATCTACTTTCAACTCTTTTATTTTATATAGAACACAAGAAA
The DNA here is from genome assembly GCA_030545235.1 of Helianthus tuberosus. Taxonomy (NCBI): domain Eukaryota; kingdom Viridiplantae; phylum Streptophyta; class Magnoliopsida; order Asterales; family Asteraceae; genus Helianthus; species Helianthus tuberosus. Next base: position 145,291,353 of record CM060401.1, read on the forward strand.
CTATCATGGTATTAAAGAAAAAGACACGTAACAAGTAAAAGTTAAGCAAAACTTTTGATTTTTTTTGTTCAATTTCGTATAATTTTAAATACCGGTCCCGTCAGATTGAGGCAGACGGTCCCTCCAGTCCTGGTCAGAAACGAAGGAAAGGAGGCAGGGAAACGGGTGGGAACGACAACTGCACGGGTTCAAACCCGGGGTCTTATCTGCAACTTCTTCGAAATAATATTTTTATTGGCCGTTTCAAAAAAAACTTTTATTCGAACAAGTACTTCACATAATTTTAAACAAACCCGACTCCAACGGTCGTGCTAAATATTCGCGCACAATCGTAAATCAAGCGCCTCTTTCATATTTATATTTATGAACCCTAGCTAGATCCTAAATCACCCGAACCCTTTTGTTTGATTAGATGAGCGATTTCTTTAGAGAAAACAAGAATTGCTGGTTTATTTAGGGTTTCTCAATTGCAGAGTACAAAACCACACACCATACATACATCGGCTGTTTCATATGTCTGATCTTAAAAACCCCTCTTCGAGTATCTAGGGTTTTTCAGTCAACTTGATGTCGTCGAGAATCACCAGGTACGACAACCAGTTTATCCTTCTTCCTTTCAATTGTACGTTACAAAACCCCACTATACATCAGTTGATCTTTGATTTGTTTTGAAATAAACAAGAATTTGCAGGGTTTTGTGAGAATTACGAGTTTAAGGTTTTTCAATCATGGAATTTGATGATCATCTGACGTGTTCTTGGTCTGTCGTAGAATCAATTAACCGGTAAGTTTCTTCTGCAAGGATTTACGTTAATCTTGATCTTTTGGATTTGTTAATTTTCTGGGTTGATTAGTGATCAGATCTGCAGGGTTTGTAAAGATAATCATGATCTTTTTTTAAAATTTTAAACAAATCACAACCATTTTCTCTTGTTTTTTCAGTCTTTTCCTTTGTTTTGAACTCGACTTCAAAACTTATTTGATTTTGTAGTTTTGTGAATTTTCTTGTTTTGTATGGTGTTTTATAATACTGAACTCACATGTGAGAACTTGTGATCCTGTTACAGGAACACTTAAAAACCCATTCCAATTGTTATGTACTTTGCAGTTGATTGGGCGTATGTATGTTGTGTATGTAGCATGTATTGCTTTCTCGATGGAAGTTCTTTCTGTTGTTTTCACGTTTGTTATTGTTCTATACCTTCCTGAATCTTTTTGATTTTACGGTTTTTTTGCTAGCCGCGTTTGTTCAGCACTCTCATATTATTGAAGTTGTTTCACTTCTCAGTTGTTTTAATGTTTTCAACACTCCCATATTATTTTTGATGTTTTCTGCTTGTTCTTATTTTAGTTTTGAATTTAAATTCTAAACTTATTTGATTTTGTAGTTCTGTGAAGATATTGTTTTATTTATAAACTATATTGTACATTTCGTGTTCTATATCGTGTTTTACAAGACTGAACTCACATGTGAGAACTTGTGATCCTGTTACAAGAACACCTAAAAACCCATTTCAATTGTTTTGTACTTTGCGGCTTGTACTTTGCAGTTGATTGGGTGTACGTAGGTTGTGATCGTAGCTTGTATTGCTTACTTGATGGAAGTTCTTTCTGTTATTTTCACATTTGTTTGTTCTATACTTTCCTGAATTCGTTTGATTTTACGTTTTTTTTGGCACTCCCGTATTATTGAAATCGTTTCACTTCTCAGTTATTTCAATATTTTCAAAACTCACATATTATTGTAGATGTTTTCTATTGTTCTTGAATTTGAATGTTAAACTTGTTTGATTTTATAGTTTTGTGAAGTACAAACTGTTGTTCTTTTTATTGTTGTTTTTACTTGGTTTTTAACAAGACTGAGCTCACTTCAAGAAATACCAACCCTGTTACCGGAGCACCTAAAACCCCATTTTAACCTGTCACTGTACTTTGAGGCTTGTACTTTGCGGTTGATTGGTGACGAAGGTAGCTACTGTAACGTGAATTGCTTTCTTGATAAAGTTCTCTCGTTTGATCTTTTTGATGATTTTTACTATGTTACTATCATATATTTTTTTTTATTTCTTGGTAATGAGATTTTTTATATATATTTTAATAACTTTATGTTTTGACAATTTATATTGTATTTTACAAGACTGAACTCTCTTCGAGAAATAGGAATTCCATTACCAGCTCACCTAAGAACCCAATACAACTTGTCTTTGTACTTTGAGGCTTGTACTTTGCGGTTGGTTGGGTGACGAAGGTTGCTATTGTAACGTGAATTGCTTTCTTGATAAAGTTTTTTCTTTTGATATATTTTTGATGATTTTGACTATGTTTTATATAACTTTTATTTATTGGTGATGGGATTTTTTTTATATAATGTAATAGCTTTTTGGTTCGATAGTTTTATATCAGTCTTTTCCTTTGTTTTTAACTTGACTTCTAAACTTATTTGGTTTTGTAGTATTATGAAGGGGTTGTTTAAGTTATAAACTATCCAAATTTTCTTGTTTTATCTGGTGTTTTACAAGACTGAACTCACATGTGAGAACTTGTGATCCTGTTACAAGAACACCTAAAAACCCATTTCAATTGTTTTGTACTTCGAGGCTTGTACTTTGCAGTTGATTGGGTGTACGTAGGTTGTGATCGTAGCTTGTATTGCTTTCTTAATGGAAGTTCTTTCTGTTATTTTCACGTTTGTTTGTTCTGTACTTTCCTGAATTCGTTTGATTTTACGTTTTCTTTTTTTTTTGGCACTCCCGTATTGTTGAAATCGTTTCACTTCTCAGTTATTTCAGTATTTTCAAAACTCACATATTATTGTAGATGTTTTCTGTTGTTTTTATTGTTCTTGAATTCGAATGTTAAACTTGTTTGATTTTATAGTTTTGTGAAGTACAAACTGTTGTTCTTTTATTGTTGTTTTTACTTGGTTTTTAACAAGACTGAGCTCACTTCGAGAAATAGCAACACTGTTACCGGAGCACCTAAAACCCCATTTTAACCTGTCACTGTACTTTGCGGCTTGTACTTTGCGGTTGATTGGTGACGAAGGTAGCTACTGTAACGTGAATTGCTTTCTTGATAAAGTTCTCTCTTTTGATCTTTTTGATGATTTTTACTATGTTACTATCATTTTTTTTATTTCTTGGTAATGAGATTTTTTTATATTATGGTTTGACAATTTTATATTGTATTTTATAAGACGGAACTCACTTCGAGAAATAGGAATTCCATTACCAGAGCACCTAAGAACCCAATTCAACTTGTCTTTGTACTTTGAGGCTTGTACTTTGCGGTTGGTTGGGTGACGAAGGTTGCTATTGTAACGTGAATTGCTTTCTTGATAAAGTTTTTTCTTTTGATATATTTTTGATGATTTTGACTATGTTTTATATAACTTTTATTTCCTGGTGATGGGATTTTTTTTATATAATGTAATAGTCTTTTGGTTCGATATCAGTCTTTTCCTTTGTTTTTAACTTGACTTCTAAACTTATTTGATTTTGTAGTATTATGATAGGGTTGTTTAAGTTATAAACTATCGTAATTTTCTTGTTTTATATGATGTTTTACAAGACTGAACTCACATGTGAGAACTTGTGATCCTGTTACAAGAACACCTAAAAACCCATTTCAATTGTTTTGTACTTTGAGGCTTGTACTTTGCAGTTGATTGGGTGTACGTAGGTTGTGATCGTAGCTTGTATTGCTTTCTTGATGGAAGTTCTTTTTGTTATTTTCACGTTTGTTTGTTCTATACTTTCCTGAATTCGTTTGATTTTACGTTTTTTTTTTTTGGCACTCCCGTATTGTTGAAATCGTTTCACTTATCAGTTATTTCAATATTTTCAAAATTCACATATTATTGTAGATTTTTTCTGTTGTTTTTATTGTTCTTGAATTTGAATGTTAAACTTGTTTGATTTTATAGTTTTGTGAAGTACAAACTGTTGTTCTTTTATTGTTGTTTTTACTTGGTTTTTAACAAGACTGAGCTCACTTCGAGAAATAGCAACACTGTTACCGGAGCACCTAAAACCCCATTTTAACCTGCCACTGTACTTTGAGGTTTGTACTTTGCGGTTGATTGGTGACGAAGGTAGCTACTGTAACGTGAATTGCTTTCTTGATAAAGTTCTCTCTTTTGATCTCTTTGATGATTTTTATTATGTTACTATCATTTTTTTTATTTCTTGGTAATGGGATTTTTTATATATTTTTTAATAGCTTTATGGTTTGACATTTTTATATTGTATTTTACAAGACTGAACTCACTTAGAGAAATATTATTGAAATTGTTTCACCTCTCAGTTGTTTCAATGTTTTCAACACTCTCATATTGTTGTAGATGTTTTCTGCTGTTCTTAGTTTTCTTTTTTGATTTTAGAGTAAATTACAAGTTTTGTCCTTTATGTATGTCCAAAATTGCAGGCGCTGTCCTTTGTCTTTAAAATTGATGAGTTTTGTCCTTAATGTTTGCAAATCTTGCACGTTATGTCCTTTAGGCCAAACCCAGTTAGATTTTTTGGTTAAATCTGATCATGTGCCTTGCACATGAGGGCATTCTTGTCATTTGACCTTTCCAGGGGCTAGTTTGTAAATAACTTTTATTAAAGGGCCATGTTGTATAACTTAAAAACAAAACATTATATAAACATCCCTTCATTTCCAATCTTTACAAACAAAATCCAAACTCTAAAAATCAGATAAAAAAATGGAATCACAAAACCCTTCTAGAAATCAAAACCTCTATCCAGAAATCATCCAATCACAAATAGAAAGCTGGGGTGGTATTAGTATGTGATATTTTACATATTCTCTAACCTTCGCATGAATAACAAAGAGATAACCTAGAGGGAGAGATAGTCCAGAGAGCGAGTATGGGTGCTGAAGAGAGAGGCAGGATGATGTATAAAGATGTATTGCCATTTGCAGGGATGATGATGATCGAGTTCATCCTTGTTGGAGGTAACACACTCTACAAATCAGCAAGTGTTCAAGGCATTAACTCTTATGTTTTCACCTTTTATGTCTTCCTTATTGGCTTCATCTTCCTCTTGCCAAGCATCTTTATCCTGCACAGGTATTTCATATTCAAACTTATAAATAATATTTTATAAACAAATTAAGGGTTTTAAATCGGATATTTTATAAACAAATTAAGGGTTTTAAATCGGATATTCCGGTGAAGCAGTCTCCGGCCACCACCACTTGCAATCGCCCAACTCAACCTCAACTGGACCACCGCCTGCCGCACCCACCCCTTCACCCACCGCCGCTTCTAACCCACCACCGTACACCTACCACCGCTAAACCCACCATCAGCATCACACCCACCACCACCGCCGTACCTAACCCACCACCACCGCCGTGCCTTCACCACCGCACCTAACCGACCACCACCGCCGTGCCTTTACCCTGCACCTAACCCACCTCAACCACCTGCATCTTCTGTTGTTTCATTAGAGATGAGAGAGAGAGAGAGTTAGGGTTTGAGTTAGGGTTTGATTGGATGATTTCTGGATAGAAGTTTTGATTTCTAGGAGGGTTTTGTGATTCCATTTTTTGATCTGATTAGTGTTTGGATTTTGTTTGTAAAGATTGGAAATGAAGGGATGTTTATATAATGTTTTGTTTTTAAGTTATACAACATGGCCCTTTAATAAAAGTTATTTACAAACTAGCCCCTGGAAAGGTCAAATGACAAGAATGCCCTCATGTGCAAGGCACATGATCAGATTTAACCAAAAAATCTAACTGGGTTTGGCCTAAAGGACATAACGTGCAAGATTTGCAAACATTAAGGACAAAACTCATCAATTTTAAAGACAAAGGACATCGCCTGCAATTTTGGACATACATAAAGGACAAAACTTGTAATTTACTCTTGATTTTAAATTCTTAATTTATTTGATTTTGTAGTTCTATGATGAAATTGTTTATTCATAAACTAGTGTACTTTTCTTGTTTTATATGGTGTTTTACAAAACTGGACTCACATGTGAGAACTAGTGATCCTGTTACAAGAACACCTAAATCCCCATTTCAATTGTTTTGTACTTTGAAGCTTGTACTTTGCAGTTGATTGGGTGTACGTAGGTTGTGATTGTAGCATGGATTGCTTTCTTGATGGGAGTTCTTTCTCTTATTTTCATGTGTGTTTTTGTTCTGTACATCTTGAATCTCGATATTACGTTTTTTTTGGATAGCCATATTTGTTCAACACTCCCATATTATTGAAGTTGTTTCACCCCTTTCAATGTTTTCAACACTCCTTTATTATTGTAGGTGTTTTCTTCTGTTTTTATTGTATTTGAATTAATTTGAGTTCTAAACTTATCTGATTTTGTAGTTTTGTGAAATATATAAACTATTGTACTTTTATTGTTTTCACTCCCTTTTCAACAAGACTGAGCTCACTTCGAGAAATAGGAATTCTGTTACCAACACACCTAAAAACCCAATTCTTTGAGGCTTGTACTTTGCGGTTGATTGGGTGATGAAGGTTGTTATTGTAATGTGAATTGCTTTCGTGATAAAGGTCTTTTTGTTGTTGACTTTGACTATTTAATTTTCATAACTTCTATTTCTTGGTAATGATATTTTATTTTATATGATGTAATAGCTTGTTGTTTGACAATGTATTATTTGTAATTTTACAAGACTGTGGCACGAATAGCTTTCTTGATAACGTTCTTTCTGTTGATATTCTATTTTTTTGATGATTTTGACAAGGTTTAAAAAGGCGGAAACGGGTATCGAGGCATTTTCTCTTAGCCTCACTAGGCGTAAGCCTCAAAACATTATTAAAAAAATTAAAAAATATATATATCTTATAGAATCACAAATTACGATAAAACAAACATCATAAATAGAAAATAGGAAAACAAGCAAGGCTTAACATAAAACAAATATCATAAAATAGTTCGAACAACTTAAATTAGTAATGTTAAATATCATAGAACTCGTTTTCCTCCGCATCATCAACCTCAAAGTTTTCATCTGGCGTATTTAGATCGTCATCAACCAAATTAATAATTCTTTTCCCTTTCCTCCTAGATGATGAACTCTCACCTTTTTCCTCATTTGACATTTTGACCCGCCAACTCCACCAATGCCATCTTCATCCCCACTCGGGTTGGCTATCCATTCATCATCCGACAAAACATGGCAACTATCGGGACTTCATCATCTTTTAGATTCGTCTTCTTTATAAACTTTTGCTTCAATCTCCTATTGTACATACCGTACACCAACTTGTTCATCCTGTTCGTGCCCAACCGATATCTTCTTTTCGATTAGGTTTTTTTAACCTAATAGATGTTTTTTAAGTGAACTATTGGGTTGGCCCACCAATTAAGCCTAATAAACACTAAATGGGTCTAAAATAAAGTCCAAAAAACCTAAAATTTTCCATTTTCACAAGGTCCGGTGAGGCTTAAGCCTCAGCGCCTCGGACAGCCTCGGATGACTGAGGCCTAGGTTTCAGTTGACCCATATGAGGCTAAGCCTTTAAGGCGTTTTTTCATAGCCTCAGTCGAGGCGTAAGCCTCGAGGCGGGCCTCGGAAAGCCTTTTTAAACCATGGATTTTGACTATGTTATTTTCATATTTTTTTTTTGTTTTTTGGCAATGATATATTTTTTTCTGCAATTTACATCTGTTGTTTCTCTTATATTTGGAAATTCCTTGATCAAGTTGTGTTGTTTAACACTCCCCTGTTATTGGAAGTGTTTCACTTCCCACTTGAGAACTTGGGAATTCCCTAGAACACCTATACACTGATTTCAACGTATCTTTTTCTCTGAGGTTGATGAGATGTAGGCTATTGCAAGGTGATTTATCTTGTTCAGCAGTTTCATATTATTGAAATTGTTTCATCTCTCGGCTGTTTTAATGTTTTCAACACTCCCATTTTATTGTAGATGTTTTCTGCTGTTTTTTTAATTTAAATTCTAAACTTATTTGATTTTGTAGTTATGTCAACAAATTGTTTATTCATAAACTAGTGTACTTTTCTTGTTATATATGGTGTTTTACAAGACTGGATTCACATGTGAGAACTTGTGATCCTGTTACAAGAACACCTAAAAACCCATTTCAATTGTTTTGTACCTTGAGGCTTGTACTTTGCAGTTGATTGGGCGTACGTAGGTTGTGTTTGTAGCATGGATTGCTTTCTTAATGGAAGTTCTTTCTGTTATTTTCAACTTTTTTATGGTAATGAGAATTTTTAGATGTAATTTACGTGTATTTTGTTCGAAACTTGTTTGAATCTCTTTGATTTTACGTTTTCTGGCTAGCTGCATGGTTTAATGTTCATACTGAGAAATTGTTTTAATGTTTTCACCCTCCCATATTATTGGAAATGTTTTATATACTTAATTTTGTACGTGTTTTATTACTTTTCAATAATGATGCTATGGTTTGACAGCTTTTTATAGTATTTTACAAGACTGAATTGACATTTGAGAAATAGGAATGCCGTTACTAGCGCACCTAAAAACCCAATTGAACTTGTCTTAGTACTTTGAGGCTTGTACTTTGCGGTTGATTGGGCGACGAAGTTTGCTACTGTAACGTGAATTGCCTTCTTGATAAAGTTCATCCAGTTGATATTCTATTTTTGTCGTTTTTGACTATGTTATCATCATAATTTTTATTTTATATAGTTTAATAGCTTTATGGGTTAAAAATTTTCTGTGGTTTTTACAAGACTGAGCTCACTTCGAGAAATAGGAATGGTGTTTCCAGAGCACCTAAGAACCCAATTCAACCTGTCTTTGTACTTCGAGGCTTGTACTTTGCAGTTGATTGGGTGACGAAGGTTGCTAGCGTAACGTAAATTTCTTTCTTGATGAAGTTCTTTCTTTTGATATTCTATTTTTTTTATGATTTTGACTATGTTATTTATATAACTTTTATTTCTTGGTGATGAGATTTTTTTATATAATGTAATAGCCTTGTGGTTTGATAGTTTTATATGGTATTTTACAAAATTGAACTCATATTCAAGAGCTACGCATGCCATTACTAGAGTATCTTAGAACCCATCTCAACTTGTCTTTGTACTTTGAGGCTTGTACTTTGCGGTTGAATGGGTGACAAAGGTTGCTACTGTGGTGTGAATTGCTTTCTTGATAAAGTGCTTTTTGTTGATATTCTATTTTTGATTGTTATATTCATAACTTATTTTTTTGGGTAAAGTTATATTCATAACTTTTATTTCTTAGTAATGAGATTTTTTTTAAATAATGCATTAGCTCTTTTGCCTGACCATATGCTATTTTACAAGAGTGAACTCACATTCGAGAAATTGTAATCCCGTTACTAAAGCGCCTAAAAGCCCATTTCAGTTTGTCTTTGTACTTTGAGGCTTGTACTTTGCGGTTGACTGGGTGATGAAGGTTGTTATTGTAGCGTGGATTGCTTTCTTGATGAAGTTCTTTCTGTTGATATTTTGTTTTTAATGAATGGTACTACGTTATTTTCATAAGTTTTATTTCTTGGTAATGAGATTCTTTCATATAGTTTAATAATAGCTTTGTGGTTTGACAATTTTATATGGTATATTATAAGATTGAACTCACATTTGAGAAATAGGAATGCTGTTACTAGAGCTACCTATATAATATCGGCTAAGACTATAAACCCATTTCAACCATTTTTGATGATTTTAACTATGCTATTTTCATAACTTTTGTTTCTTGGTAATGAGATTTTTTTTTGATATATTGTAATAGATTTGTGGTTTGACAGTTTTTATAATATTTTACAAAACTGAACTCACACCTGAGAACTAGGCCTGCTGTTACTAAAGCACCTAAGAACTCATTTCAACCTGTCTTTGTATAAAACTTGCAGCTTTTATGCTTTTAACTTTTTCTGCTGTTTTTATTCTTCTTTGAAGATACGAACTATTGTACTTCTATTGTTGTTTTTACTTGATTTTTTTCTGGGGGATATGAATAGCAAATCAAGATGGAAATTAAGAGGTAAGGTACTAAATGTTCAAAAGTGTCATTAAACTTATGATCAGATTCTACATTTTCTTTGTAGAATCGCAATGTTCTGCTATATAGTACTAAATGTCATTAAACTTATGATCGGATACTTCATTTTCTTGGTGTGAAGGGACCAAAGACCTTAGGTCCTAGCATATACAAAAGGCTTACATATAATCGTGTCATTTTTTATCATGGAGTGGTCAAGGCGAGTGCTGTAAACACATTGTGCTAAGTTAGTGTGATGGTTGGTTCTTTCTTCTTTGAAGGTGACTTAGCTTACAAATTTTTTTCTTATGTCAACATTACTCATAAGGGTGGGTTTTCTATTTGTGGCTACTAAGGCGGACTTGAATATATATATATATATAGGGTTAGGGTAACATACAAAAGCCCTTATCATACTTCACGTACGCGACAATGGTAACCGTCAGATCAGGGCTATAATCACGCATGGAACATATAATCACTCACGCATGGGAACATATAATCACGCATGGGATCAGTTTTTTTAGATAATCATGCATGGGATCCAAAATCACGCACGTTAATTTGATCAAAATTGTAATCACGCATGTTATATATTTGGTCGCGTACGTTAATGTACGTTAAGCCGTGAAGTACATTATACTTTCTCTCTCTCTCTCTCTCTATATATATATATATATATATATCTGTGTGTGTGTGTGTGTATATATTTTACTGCAGCCCCATATATTTGGTGTTTTGAGGAGTTGCGTGTATGATGATGGGGTTAGTTGCATTTGTAAATCGTAACTATAGGTTTTGTTATTTGTATATGGTAAAAATGTTTATTTTTTCAAGCTATGAAACCTTTATAGCTTCTTTTAAAGACGGTTTGGATATCATACACTGTAATTACTAGTTATTTTTCCAAAGTAATCCATTTTATATTATTTGTATATTTGCCATTATGGGAACCTACTAAAGAACCATGATATCAGTTCTGTATCCTATGCAGTTAATGTGGTAAAAAATCGGATATCGGTATCGGTGATATATATCACCGATATATCACGATATTAACTGCATAGTCTGTATCTAAGGAAGTCAAGTATGAGCCACTTGCAGAGAAAAACTCTGCTGGTAAAAAGTCCGCATTCTATCTTAGAGTTTTCTTCATTTGGAAATAATTTTATAAAGTACCAACTTTTGACCTGTTTTTAAAGATGTCAATTTTGACTATTCGAACATGAATTGGTCAATTGGGGGACTCGGGGTTTATTTCATATCTCTAGCGGAAAAATAGCTTTTATATTGAAACGGGTCAAATGGGATGAATGGGTTGAAAAAATACCCAATGTATACTATAATGTATAAACCCTCCTAACTCATTATGTTCTAGTAAAGTGATTTATAAAGAAATAACACAATATTGTAATCATACTTAAGAAACTAATTATTCATAAAAAAGTGTTTCAAGCCAACCCAATCCGACCTGTTTTGGCTCGGTATTCGGGCCTTCCACATCTACATGTTTGTTCTTCCATTGTGGCTTTTTATTGTATTCATGTATGTTAGTTCAAATCTGTAACAATCCTCAGCCCTCGTGGAGCCAACTGAAGCTGAAACATAATATGCAGTAAATGCTATGAAGCAGTTACTGGATATGTAAGCTTATCTTAGAGAAAGCTGCTTTTTCTAGTAGATTATATATTAAAAAAAATTAAAAAATCTCCCACCTTAATCATGGACGCTTGTTTACATCATTGTTGTTGTAGATGCTTCTGAAGCGGAACCAAGTCATCGAATGCCCTTCCATATGATACATCTGGTCAAACCTTATGGCATTTGAGAAACCATAAGGGGCCCCACCTCAGTTGTTGGCAGATTTTCTAACGCCTTGAAGTTTATCGTCGAAGAGGTAATAATTCTCATCTCATGTTATTACAGAGTACTAGAGTCGGCAAATTTGACCTATTAACTATTAGATCGGTTGATTTGGGTTACATTTGCCAAATGGTCCAATTGGTATTTTTAGTATGTAAAATGTTCTAAAACGTTTTTATTAAACAGATTAGGGTATTAAGTGAAATAATATAAATGCTGTAATCGTATTGGACAAAGTGGTTCATTTCGATCTTGTTACCTGACTTGTCCGACGTGCCAATTTCCACCTTTGTTAATATCATACCATGTCTTTCGTTGAACTCCTACATGACTATATAAGTCCCTAGACTTCATTTTAACATGACTATTTCCAACTAAAATATCTCCGGACATTATTTTTAACAAATTTATTCTTGTTTTTGCGTGTTGAAGTCTATCAACTTATAAAAAGATTATTAAATATGTTTCTTCTGCGTGTATGGGTCCCTAAACTCATATGAAAAACAAAATGCAATCATCAGCCAAACTGGTAAGTGAACATGTTAGGAGTTATCTTCTTGTATCTTTTTGATAGAGGCAGCCAAATAGATGGGTTGGGTAATGGGTCAAAACGGTCAATTTTTTTGATCTATTCAACCTTTTTTTTTTATTAAACCATTTATCTTAGACTATTTGCCCTGTTAGATGTAAGACACATATGGGTTGAAATTGCCACCTCACCATTTTAGGTGTAGGTTCGTGATAGCATTACTGGTCAACCTAGAGATGATATTGTGTGCCACAGTTATGCATTTTTATTATTTGATGCATATGGTTCTATTCAAAAGGTTTTTTTTTTAATATAATCTGGGCAGTGTTTATACAGAGGTGGCAATTTGGACCATTTAATAACAAATTGATTGATGGGGGACTGGGGTTTATATTTTATCTCGAACAAAAAAAAGCTTATAATGAAAAAAAATGTTTTAGCTCGTTCCCCGAGCTGCCCATTTTGCCTCTTATACCTGCATTCATTTGTCATGGCTGATTTTCATGTTCTTCTATGTGGCTCAAACTTTTTACTTGTTTTTAGAGGTGGCAATTTCGACCCTTTGAAAATGATATGATTGATGGGGACTCAGGGAAATATTTTAGCATTAGTGGAAAAAAAGCTTATCAAATGGGATGAACGGGTTGAAAAACGTCCAATGTGTTATGTGTGTTATAATGTATAAACCCACTAAAGTCATTCTATTCAAGTAAATAGATTATCTTTAAGATAATACGATATTTATAATCATAATTAGGCACTATCGATTCATAAAAAAGTGTTTTAGGCCAACCCAATCCGACCTGTTTTGACTCGATTTCTGGGCCGCCCATTTTGTCACTTCAACTAGTTTTTCTTCCATCATTGCTTTTTGTAGTGATCCTATATGTTGGTTCAAACCTGTAACAGTCCTCAACCCCCTGGAGCTAACGGAAACTGAAACAGATTATGCAATAATGCTATGACACACGTATTCGACAAACTTGTCTCGAAATACAGTACTGGGGCAGTTACTGACTTACTGGATATGTTAAGTTTATCTTAGAGAAACCGCTTTTCTGGTAGTTTATATATTAAAATAAGTAAAAAAATTCTCACCTTAATCATGGATGCTTGTTTAGGTCATATAGTTGTTATAGATGCTTTTGAAGCGGAAGAATTTGCTGAGGTGGCAACGAAGCCACTGAAAGCCCTTCCATATGACACACCTGGTTGAAGTTTATGGCATTTGAGTACCCCATAAGGGGTCCCAGCTCATCTCATGTTATAACAAAGTACTATAGTTGGCAACTTTGACCTATTTACTTTAGGATCTATTGATTCGGGTAACGTTTGTCAAACAGGTCCAAACAATTCTTTTTAACTTCGTAAAATCTTATAAATCATTTTTAAACAGGTTAGGGTATGATTGATATAGTATATGTGTTCTAATAATATTGACCCTTGTTTATATAACAATAGAGATTCTGGACTGTAAAATTACTTCTTTTTTTACCTGATTCTTGTTACCCTACTTGCCTGACGTGCCAATTTTCCATGTCTATTTAAATTGTTCCATGACTTTCATTGAACTCATACATAAGTCCTTGGACTTTATTTTTACATGAAAATTAAAAAAAAAAGAGTAAATTGCAGTTTTGGTCCTTGTGGTTTAGTGGTTATTGCTATATTTTAAAAAATTAAAATGTCTTGCAATTTTCATACCAAGGTTTCTATTTTATTGCGGTTTTGGTCCACCACACTAACTCCATCTAACTTATAGTTAAATCCTGGTCACATGAGAGGCATATATGTGCAAGGGTATTTTGGAAAATGGAAAATAACCATTAAAAATGAAGAAACCATGGTATTATTTAAATAACCTGTTATAGGGATTTATTAAGCGCGGTACGCTAATTCTTATGGTGTGGTTTGGACTTGGTTTAAAAAAGCGGGAAGCGCGCAAAAATGATGTTGTCTAAAACCGATTTTTAAAAAGCGAAGCGCAAAAGCGGTGAGCTTTTCGTACGCAAAGCGCAAAGTGATTATATAATTTATTTTATATATCCCATAAGTGTTTAGCATCCAACACCTATGATTTAGCTATAATTAAGCTTTATATATGTTTTAAAATGAAAAAAAACATAAATGTACAGCATAAAAAGCCTGTTGTACAACACTCAGAAGCATAGAAACACCCCATGTACAAAAAGCGTGCGCCTCAGCTGCGCCTTAGGTCGATTTTCACCCTAAAAAGCGCGCCTCAGCTGCGCTTCTTGTACATCGTGCGCCTTATGTCACACAAGGCGATGGGGTTTGCGCCTAGATGCGCTTTGCGCTTAAGTATATAAATATTGGTAGGATTTATTTTCTTTTTCATGTCAGTTATTTTAATGCACATATACATCTTAAGGCCGCTCCATATACATCTTAACGTTAGTTATTTTAGTAAAATCATAAATTTTTGTATGCTTATATCTACAAGAAAACCAATAATATCACCCCATCTGAAAATTTTACCTTTCTTAGAGCAAACATGTTGTGTGGTGGACGCTTACCTTGTATTCTCATTGTATCGTTGTTTGCTACAAACAGGATCCGGGCTACCATCTTCTCATGTGACTAGGATTTAACTATAAGTTGGATGGAGTTAGTGTGGTGGACCAAAACCGAAATAACAAAGATACCTCAGCATGAAAATTGCAAAACATTTGGATTTTGTAAAATATAGCAATAACCACTAAACCACAAGGACCAAAACCGCAATTTACTCAAAAAAAATCATACCTGTTTTTAACAAAATTTTCTTTTTTTTTTGCGTGTTGAAGTCCTAAACTTATACAAAAATATCAAATATGCCCCTTTTGCATGATTAGGTCCCTAAACTTGTATGAAAAACAAGATGCAAGCATTAGCCAAATTTGTAAGTGAACATGTTAGAAAATATCTTCATTTGCCTTTTTGATAGCGGTGGCTGAATGGGTGGATTTGAGTAATGGGTCAAAATGGTCAAATTACGGGCTAGGCCAACCTACACTCACTCTTTCTGTTCATTTCTTCTATTTTTAAAGTTATATATGTGTACAATATGACTTAACTAAATTAGTTAGATCTTCTATTAATAAAAGTATTTTAAGAAAAAGGGCTTGTAGCCTAGCGGTATCAAGGTTTACCTCCTTATGTGGTTGAGGGCTTGGTTTAAAAAAGCGGGAAGCGCACAAAAATGATGAGGTCTAAAACCGATTTTTAAAAAGCGAAGCGCAAAAGTGGTGAGCTTTTCGTACACAAAGCGCAAAGTGATTATATAATTTATTTTATATATCCCATAAGTGTTTTGCATCCAACACCTATGATTTAGCTATAATTAAGCTTTATATATGTTTTAAAATGAAAAAAAACATAAATGTACAGCATAAAAACCTGTTGTACAACACTCAGAAGCATAGAAACACCCCATGTACAAAAAGCGTGCGCCTCAGCTGCGCCTTAGGTCGATTTTCACCCTAAAAAGTGCGCCTCAGCTGCGCTTCTTGTACATCGTGCGCCTTATGTCACACAAGGCGATGGGGTTTGCGCCTAGATGTGCTTTGCGCTTAAGGCGCGCTTTTTTAAACCAAGGTTGAGGGTTCTAGTCCTGTGATTTTTTTTTTTTGAAGATTTAGGAGTAGGTTTAGAGGGTGCGTGAGTTAGCCATACAAAAATAATAATAAACGCATTTTAGGAGGTCTTTAAGAATTTGAGTACAATTCATATAGCTTCCAACTTGTTTGACCCATTTGATCCATTCTCCTTTTTGTTAAACCATTTGACCTGTTAGATGTAAGACATACATGGGTTCAAACTGCCACCTCACCAGTTTATGTTTAGGTTTGTGGTAGCGCTATACTGTATATTAAATTCTCAATACTCTTGGAGGAGATGGTTTAGTCGTTGAAACTGATAAAGATGAGGTTCTTTAATTGGACATTATCTTTTAAAATACAAACTTTATACCTATTTATAGAAATAGCAATTTCAACCATTTGATAATGAATTGGTTGATGAGGGACTGGGGTTATATTTAGACCCGGCAAAATCAACCCATACATTCAACTTTGGGTTAGGATGGGTATTATTTTTGTAGTAGATGGGTTATGTTGGGTTAACAAGAATTGTTAAGAGGGTCAAGATAGGTAACTTTAAAAAATAACATCGTGGGTCAGGGTTTCTCTTGGTAAACCCTAAAACCAGCGCATTCTTCTTTTTTCTCATCTCCCACGCCCAAATCACCCAAATCACCACCATCCTACAACCTCCATTCCACCATCTCCGATCAACACAACTCCGCCTCTCAACCAACACCGTATTCGAAGCACGCCTAAACCACCATACTCCGACCATCAACCACCGCTTCTGCTCATGACCATCGCCGCCAGCCCGCCGCCTTTGTTTTAGTCCAACTAAATAACCAATTTAGACTGCATTCGGTCGAGCCTAATTGGTTGTTCAACATCACGATCCCTTATCTCCGTCGCTTGTTGAGAGGTAGGCATCTTAAATTACTGACTTTTTTAATTTTTAACACTCTTGAACATTCGCAATTAACGAGAAACAAACTTCTGGTACATTTGTTTGACGGTACATTTGTTTAGTTAACGAGAAACAATTAACGAACCAAATGATCAACAATCGTTTGATGGTACATTTGTTTAGTTAACGAGAAACAAACCTTTGGTTCGTTCATTTACACTCGTGAACATTCGCGAACACACACATTCACACCCTAACCATATGAGGTTTACATGATTGAAATCTCAATCCTAACAGAACATAATTTCTGTTTTGTCCTCTGATTATCATATTATTTTTCATAACAAAATAAGTTCTCAAAGCAAACTTATTGACCTCTCATTCTTTTGACCAACTTGTCATTTTAAGCATAAAGAAAAGTTATAAGTGAAGCCTCAGTTTATTAATATATTGTTGTGAAAAGTCATCTTGTATTTTTTAACTTGGTAAAAAGGCCTAGACTTCTTCTATACCAAAAACAAAAGAAAAGCTAACCTGTCTTGTTATAATTTGATCATCTTGAGCCCCCAAAGCTTTGACACATAATATAACAGAATTTATGTCATCAAACATTGCCCCATACTTCAACAGTTTTGTGGTCTCCAATTTTTGTATTGTCGATATAAAAAGTTGGTTTGGACCATCTTCCATGTTCCCAGTTCTCACTACTTTCACTTCCATGATCAATCATCCTTAGCTCATCATAATCTTGGATCCATGATCCACTTCCTGTCATTGGTTTGATATCATCTTGGTAAACAACACACCCCAAGGACATCAACTGACAGATACCCAGCCCACACAGCATCAGTGCCTGTAGCGGTATGTGCTGCTGACCTACCAATCAAATTTTCCTCACCTGACACTTTGAAATTGATTTTAAGAGATGTCGTCAATTTGTCTAATGGTGGTAAAAAAACGACAGCATAAGGCAAGGCCTGTATATCAGAAGTCTAGATTAAAAATTGGTTGGTGTCATTATCATACACTTGTCCTAGGCATATACATCGTATTCGATATTAGGCTGCTGTAACTTTTTTTTTTTTTTTTTAATTTGTCTTTTGAATTTTTAAAATTTTTTTGAGTGAAAGAGATGAGTTGAAAAGTCAAGTACAGTTAATAAACTTTTTATTTATCCGAATTCTGACAAAAGTGTGGGCTAGGGTGAAATTTGCAAGTTTATTTTGGGCCATATTGTAATTTATGGTTATGACCATGAGCTCTTCTAAATATAGACTATGTTTTATATAATATAAATTATTAAATTAAATATAACGTCGCCCGGTTCTTAATTCCGGTCCGACCAGTGGACCACATAGGCGTCCGGTTCGATGTCCGGTCCGGTATTAAAAACATTGATAACAACCCTTGATCTATCCCACATACCATGAAACCATAATCTCAAATCATTGACATTAACATTTCTTGATGTTTTGTAGTCTTTACTTTTCTTTATTTTAGTATGAACCGCAGGATCAGTTTTTACCTAACCGTGTTTACAGGTAAATGGTGTATTAGTAATTAAGATTTATGGGTTTGATTTCTTTGTCCATTTTGGAAACTAAAAATTTAATCTTTTTATGTTTAATTTTCAGCCTTGCTGTATCAAATAGGCAGTGTTGATTCAGTGGTGGTGCCTGCAACCAATTGCTATGTTCTTGACAACTCTAGTCACATTTATGATTTTGTATCCTGCTTATATGTATTTATAGCAATAATATTAGTGTTTTTATATGATGTTTTTGGAGTTTAAATGGCGGTTATGTAGTGAAGGAAAGATTTGTTTTCTTTAAGATATTATGCAGAGTAACTGGAATGGGCATCTGTTCGAGTATGATGGAGGGGTAATGTCATTAATCTTGATGGTTGTTGTAATTTGAGATGGGGTTTTTTAATCCCTGCTGAATGCGGCTGATATTTGTTTCGTTTTGTTTAGAGTACTGACTGTGCGATTCGGTTCTGTAAAGATGTGGAAACGAGATCACAATCGGTAACCTTTAGTGCCTTACTTCCTTTAAGTTTGACAACAAAAAGTCCACTTTGATGTTTTGTATGTGTGAGTGAAAGTGGTTGCTCTCACAATTTCATTAATGCTTAACATTTAAAATATCTCATATTCAAGTGATGGAAAGTGTATATATATCTTTTGAATTTTTGATTTGTAAATGATGGCAACTGTATATGTATGGGCTTACTGCAGGGATATGTTGGTTTTGGCAAATTTGAGGGCTTCAACTATTTTGTTGCCGGTTCAGAACGTTATAATTTTGTTCAAGTAAGCGGAATTTGAGAATTTGTATAAGAAATCCATCAAAACTTTTTTTCTTTTTTTCGTCTTGCTTAATTGCTTCCTCAAGATCTGTTATTCAAATATTCATTTGAGAGAAATCTTGAACGTAGCCACTTTCTATTTTTCTTAGGTGTATTATACCTTTAAGTTCATTTCTGATTCACACATGTAGTCATAAGATACTTGAATCTGGTACATTTGTGTAGCAGAGGAAAAGAGCCTCATGTTAGGTAATAACTCGTGCAACAGACACCTCTCTTTGTTTCTTGGAATATCACGCCTCATCATCGATTGCAATATTTGTGTGTTTTTTTAATTCAAATAACAAATGAATAAGGATTAAGGCAAGTAGGTGAGGGAACCTTGGGGTTTTTCATGACTTGAAATATGAAACCGTCTCATATTTATATTCTTTGGCGGAACCGAAGGGGCTATAGAACTCGAATGCAGGATATCATGTTATCATCCAAGACGCTTCTTCATTTTTGGTACCTTAATACGCGAATCTGGTGTATTCAAATCATGAGTAAGGCGTATATTGAGGATGTTAGTTAACTAAAAAAAACATAAGCGGAATAGTGTCGTGTATCATAATGAGTTTAGTTCATTATTGATAAAACAAAGTCTGAAAAGTGAACATATAATTGTATCAAATCCACTTATGCTATGGCTATATGTGTGAAATTATTTTCTCTATATTTTATATGTGAGTTAGGAATTTTGGTCACTGTGGTACCAACCTAAGTATCAAGCTAAGATATAATATTTTGACGATTATATATTTATTTAGACTCACAGTCTTCTTAACTCTTACGCATCAGGAGTTTTACAATGGTGATCTTCAACACTGTGAAACAAGTCATGACAAAAGGGGGCGTACGGCTCAGGTAAGCATCTGCAGAAGTTAACATCTAGTCTAGTTTATTCAGAGTTTATTCATTGATACGGTTTGTGTTGTTTTTGACTACCTACTTTTTACTCTTGTTTGAATCCAGTTAAATATCATATGTGGTGATTGCCCAAATGCACAGTGCAAAAGTATGTGAGTTCTTTTGGATTTATTTTTGTTTTGGTTGTTTAAAATAGCTTGGCATGCGTTAGAAATGTCTGCTGGATCGTAATAATTAAATACATATTTGTATTTAATTATTTGCGTAACAAGTTAAAAAAATCACATGGTAATTTAGGTATAAATATGTAAATTCTTAATTCCGATGTAGTAAGTAAATAATACTGGCAAGGTCAGATTTCCATAGTCTGTTTTTTTACAAAAAGGTTAACCGAACATCTTTTTGGTATTTAAGATTAACAGATGCGTAAGTTGTAACGGGTTATACATGTATGATTTTTGTGACTATAGGTTAATTATAACCCATACTGATTACTATTACTTTTTCCGTCTTTTCAGGTGAACTTGGATGTGTTTGTAATGTTTCATTTGAGTCCGATTGCAGGTTTTTTCTTGGCCAAAACTCTTTTTTTTTCTACATGATAACTTGAGTTAGACATATTAATGATATAGTATGTAATTATTTCCTATATTTGAGTGCAGAATTATCGTTGAACTTGCAATTCCGTGTGAGAAACCGGGCTCACGAGTGTTTGAAGGATTCACAGTGGGCTATCATCCACGGTCATGGGAAATTGTAAGATAATATATAATATAATAATATATAATACTCCCTTTCTGCACCATTAGTTGGAAGTCACATTAGCAAAATATTATTTATCATTAACCCACTGCTAACGACTTATAGGTATACAACGGCATGACTCAATACGGTTACGAAAAGGCTTACAAGGACTACAGGTCTTGCCCCTTGTCTAAGTTAAATATATGGACGGACATTTGCTATAATCCATATTTCATAAATATTATTATTACTTTCCATGTTTTTTCTAGAAAATCATTACCTTTGTTTATTGCAGTTTTGATACGGACCAGAGTCGTGTATCTCTGTATATGACTGCAGTTGCTTCTCTTTCTCAATTAGTTCAAAAACCAACTGTTACGGTATATTCGTGTACATAAACTAATTTTGTTTATAGCGATTAGCTTCAATTTGACGATAGTTTTCTTTTTGTATTTTTACTAGGTTTCTCCTAAGATCGGTTTGGAGGTTACTTTGTCTGGCTCCGCAGCAACAGGGAGTCCACCGACAACTTTGTCTCCAACATTGTTGAATATCGATTGCAGATGTACAAAATCTTCTATTGCTATATTTTAGAGGTCAAAACGGGTTATTACGGGTCGAGGCGTGTTTCCCAGACACTTCTCTTAAAGTATAATCATTTATAAACAGACTGTGTGTAAAATAATAATCTAATATAGGAGCCCTTATGCATTAAAAGCTCACGTTTGGCGACTTTTGATCCATATGACCAATTTGACCCGTTTTAGCTGTATTTTTATTTGACCCTTTTGACCCGTTCAAGATAACGCGCAACCCGAATGGGTCAGAATCGTCACCTCAACTATATTTCACTGTCTACATCTTCTACAACTCGGATATCTGAATTCATGATGTATATTCAGGTCAAACGGCACGTGATGACCCGTATGAGGTTCAGCTAACTATACCAGTGGAGGGTTATGATCCCATCCAATTTAGTCTTACAAAAATGTGCGGTAATGTTCAGTTTTTTTATCTTCCTCCTTTTTTGAGATGCAAATCCACTTTCGACGGATCATTTAATCTGATGAATGATTTTTCTTAATAATTTAGAATCCAAGCAAAATGAAGCAGGAACATCTTCGAAAGGATGGGCTCTATTTGGAATCTTTTCTTGCATGTAAGTAAATTATCTTTATTTGCACAATTCTTTTATCATGACCAGTCACATATTTGAAGATGGTTTATTGTTATTTACAAAATTGAGGTGTTCATTAACAAAATGTGGTGGAGCAGATTCTTTGTCATTTCAACATTGTTCTGCTGCGGTGGCTTTATTTACAAGACTCAAGTACAAAGACAGGCAAGCATGCTATTTACTCTTTCATTTAAGAGATTTTTTAAAATATGTATATTTTCTCCTGAATTATTGTTTAACAAAAGCAGCATGGAATTGATGCACTGCCTGGCATGACCATTTTATCTGCATGTTTGGAGACTGTAAGTTAACATTTTCACATATAGGCATATGTATGTATATATAAAATACAAAATATAGTGTTTTTAATTCATTTTGACATGGAAACAATGCAGGTGAGTGGTGGGGGAGGTTACATGCGGGCGGTTGATTTTAATGGTGCGTATGCAAGTCAAGCCTCATGGACCCGTGAGCCTGTTTCGGATGCAGGATCTTCAAGAACAAGTGAGAGAAGATATGGGACCTAATCACCCTTCTCAACGTGTCATGGCTTATACTGCTCTTATACGTTAAACTCAAAAGAGATTATGATAGTTTCTGTATGTCAGTTTTCTTTGTATTTCTGTATATTTCAATTTTGAAAACGAAAGTATACCTGATACATTGTGTTGTAACAGAAGCCACTTGGGTATATTTTGACAAAATCCCATTGTGTTAGTATTTTTATAATTTTTTTTCGAAAGTTGGGTCATTTTGGGCAAACTAACAGGAGTTTTTGGTTGGAAATAAGCGTATAAAGGAACCGAATTCACTCGAATGGAAGTTTGTTCGTCTTCTTTTGTTCAACTTTAACTGAACAAGCACAAACACTTGTATCATTTTCGTGTTCATTTGTTCATGCTAGTTTATATTCTAAACGAATAAAGAAAAGTTAAAAAAAAAACACAAACCAACACAAACCTGCTGAAAGATTAAACAAAACGAAATCAAATTGTTTATCAGGCCATGTGTAGTGGTAACACCACATAACCCGTTTTATGGGGGGTTAATGTGACAAATGACAAAAAAGTAAAATGTGGGGGTTATAGAGGGTTATAGGGGATTATGTGAATATGAGGTTATATATGTATGTATATATATATGTGGATGTGAGAGAGCCAAATCTACTCACCCCATTATAATTTTACAGGAGAAACAATTTGGAGGGGTATGGCACCCCTCGAGGCAGTGTGGGGAGACGCTATGGTGGCCTCCGACGTTATATCACATTCCACTACGGAAGGACTAAGTTTGGACTAATGAACTTATGAGGCTAAACAAAGGTTAGAAAATTTCAAATTTATACAATATTAGAAAATTTCATATTTATACAATGTACTCATGTTAAACAAATATAGGAGTAAACTTCCGTTTTGCTCCTTGTGGTTTGGTCACTTTAACGGTTTTGCCCAAAACCTTTAAAAATAGCCATTTTCCTCCAATAGTTTGCTATGGTTTCTCCATTCTGCTCCCCGCCTCTTACTCCATCCAAATTGTCCGTTTTTCCATTTTGCTTCCCGTAGGGAGCAGAATGGAAAAACCATAGCAAACTATTGGAGGAAAATGACTATTTTTAAAGGTTTGGGGCAAAACCGTTAAAGTGACCAAACCACAGGGAGCAAAATAGAAGTTTACTCCAAATATAGTTAGAAACCACTTAGAATAGATTTTTCAAAAACCATTTAAATCTTTAAATATACGCTTATCTATTTTCAACTCTTTTATTTTATATTGAACACAAGAAACTATCATGGTATTAAAGAAAAAGACACGTAACAAGTAAAAGTTAAGCAAAACTTTTGATTTTTTTTTGTTCAATTTCGTATAATTTTATAATTTTGCAGTTTTGAATCAAGTTGATCTTTACTTGATGAGATTTAAAACACACACCGAAGAGATAAACTTGATGAGATTTAAAACACACACCGAAGAATATGTTTTTTTTAACAAATATGTGGTGGTGGTGGTGGTGGATCAAATCTTGAAATTGTATGTATTATTATTTAATAAAGGAGATTACAATGGTTCTATATATAGATAATACTAATTACAATTGAATACCCTTAACAATAAATAAATTGGCAAACCAATAACTTAGTTTAACATTCCTCCGCAAGTTGAGGGCGGGGAACGACCTGCAACTTGGACCGTAATGATAAGAATCTCTGTGTGGACAATGGCTTTGTAAAGATATCAGCTATTTGATCATCAGTAGAAATAATGTTAACCTTCAACATCATTTGAGCAACTTGTTCACGAATAAAATGATAATCGACTTCAACATGCTTTGTTCGCGCATGAATAATCGGATTTGCAGAAAGATAGGTCGCACCAAGGTTGTCACACCAAAGTGTCGGTGGTTTATCAACCATACCAAGTTCACGAAGTAGGGATCTTAACCAGATCAGTTCTGCCACAGTATCAGCGATAGCCTTATACTCTGATTCTGTAGAAGATCGAGATACGGTGTGTTGCTTTCTAGCAGCTCATGAAACACGATTGGAGCCCAAGTAAATAGCGTATCCCCTCGTGGACCGACGATCGATAGGGCAACCAGCCCAATCTGAATCGGAGAAAGCTTGAAGATTGGGCCATGTTGAATCAGAAAAGGCTTGTAGATGACAACCTGAATCATGATGGAATAGTAAACCAAGTTGAGTCGTTCCTGTTAGGTAACGTAGAATGCGTTTGACCGCAACCCAATGGTTTTCAGTAGGTGCATGCATAAATTGACAAACTTTGTTAACTGTAAAAGCAATACCCGGTCTGGACAAAGTGGCATACTGAAGCGCACTTACAGTTTGCCGATATTTAGACGGGTCATCAAGGAGGGGACTATCATCTGGAAGCAAAACATCAGAAGTACTCATACGAGAAGCAACCGGTTTGCAATTAGAGAGACATGATGTAGAACTTCAATTCCTAAAAAATAATGCAGTTGTCCAAGATCCTTGATAGCAAATAAAGAAATGAGACGTTGAATGATATCATCCACATACACAAGGACATAGATAATAGTGCCATTTGAGTTAAGAATAAAGAGTGACGGGTCAGTTTTGGACCCGTAAAAACCCAGCTGCTGAAGTGTCGTGGACAACCGAGTAAACTAGGCACGTGGAGCTTGCTTGAGCCCATATAAGGACTTGTGTAATAGGCACACATGATCAGGTTTGGTGGGATCAACGAAACCAGGAGGTTGTTTCATATACATTGTTTCTTAAAGATCACCATGCAAGAAAGCATTTTTGAACGTCCAATTGGCGAAGTGACCACTTATTCATAACAGCAATAGACAAAACAGTGCGAATAGTAGTAGGTTTAACTACTGGACTGAGTGTTCCATGATCCTCCTATTTGGATCTGTTTTCAACCTGTAAACCCATCTGCAATCAACAATATTAGCATTCCTAACAGGAGGAATGTTGTGCAGTCAACTCTTCAGCCATAGCTTGACGCCACTCCGAAGATTTGTTGGCAACGGTAAACGAGGTAGGCTCAACAGGTAAAGTGTGAGTGGTGGTGGTAGTGTAAGCAGCAGGGTTATAGCGGGTGGTAGGTTTGGGGTTGGGCCGAAGGTTGGTGGTGGGTTGGAATGGGTTGTGTTGGGCTGTGGTGCTGGGTCGGTCGTAGGACTGTTCTGGGCTGGTAAGATGGGTTCGGTAATGGGTGACGGAGTCGAAGTGGGATCATGATGAGTTGTGGAAGTGGGTTCGATAGTAGTAGGCTGAATTTGATTGGTGGTAGTAGTAGAGGGTGGACGGGGGCGGGGTGGTTCGGTGGGAAAACCTGGTGGTGGGTTTAGAAAAAACAGAGATGTATGGTGTGTTGGTGTGTTGGTGTGTGAGGATGTTGATTCGGTATATGGGACTTTATGGTAGGGAAAAACATGTTCGTTGAAGCGAACATGCCGGACAATATACACCCGTTTGGTGCAAGGGTCGAAACAACGGTAACCGTGGTGAACAAGGCTATAACCAAGAAAGACACACGGGGTAGAGCAAAACTCGATTTTGTGGTGGTTATAAGGACGAAAATAAAGGAAACATTGACATCCAAAATCTCGAAGGAAGGAAAAATCAGGTTTGCGTTTAAATACATGTTCAAAGGGAGACTTGTTGGAGGAGACACGAGGAGGAAGCCGATTGATCAAATAAACGGCGGTTTCAATAGAAAAATGCCAGAAACGTTGAGGAAGACTGGACTGTGCCAAGAGAGTAAGTCCGGTTTCCACAATGTGTTAATGATGGCGTTCTACAATCCCATTTTGTTCACTTGTATGGGGACAAGAACGTCAGTGAAGTATGCCACAGTTGTGACAGTAGGACGCGAGACTACGAAACTCCCCTCCCCAGTCTGATTGAATACTTTGTAATTTGGTGTTAAATTGTCGCTCAACCATTTTAATAAAGTTTGTTAAAATAGGATAAACATCGGATTTATGAACTAGTGCGTAAAACCACATGTACCCAAGGTTGGAGAACTCGCTAGTCGCTAGTCGGCCGGTGAGGTAGGGACTAGCGACTACTCGGGATTAATCGGATCGGAAATTTTATATGTAAAGTTTATTATTTTTATAAATATATATATTTATATATATATACATACTCACACATCCATATCAATATAATACTTAAAAAGGTAAAAGTAGTTCAAAATACAAACTAAACTTACATATAAGTCATAACATAACAAGTCACAGTACTTAAAATTCAAACATTAACAAATAGCTCAAATGTAATCGTCATCCCCGTAGTGTTCAATGATTTCGACACCATCAGACTCGTATTCAATCTCCTCGTCTACTTCATCCTCTTTCTCCGACTCAAATTCTTCGTCATATTAGGGTAAGGGATAAGGAAAATGGGCTAAAGTTGTAATCTTGGGCCTGTTTTGTAAGGATTTCAAATGGGCCGACTAGGGCGGCTTTGACCGACTAGCGATTTTTTGACTAATTAGTGAAAAATTACTCAGTAGGAGGCCGACTAGCGACTAGTCGGCGATTAATCGCCGAGTAATCACGATTTTTGCAACACTGCATGTACCTAGAGTGGTGTTCAACACAAAGAAAAAAAACGACAACCATCACTAGACAAATTAGGGGCAGGGCCCCAAACATCACAATAAACAAGATCCAAGAAATTTTTGCTATGAAATGGGAGGTGTCCGATGCCACAGCGGTTTGCAGTGTCCATAAACTGTGTTTTGAGTGGAAGCCCAAGAGAATTGGCGTGTGCCACCAGTGTCTTGACCACGATTGTTTAGTCGTGAGTTGCCACGTCATCCACGGTATCCACGATTACCCCGATTGCTATTAGATGTCCAAGGGGTAAAATAGGCCTTAGGCTGAGAATAAACTGTTGTATTTGCAGGTAAACCAATCTGATTTTGAATCTGTGCAGCCATGAGTTGAAGACTTTGAAGCTGATTCTGGAGTGCAGCAATGTTAGGTGAGTTGGTGGCGGCTGGAATGGCTGGGTCAACATTAGAAAGGTGGGCAGCCGCCAAAAAGGCCTAAGGGTTGTTGTTAGACATGGCTGAAGGTAAAACCTTTGCTATCATACAGTTATGGTCACACAGGAGACCATGGAGTTCATTGAAACTTACCGGTGGTGAACGTGTTAAAAGATTGGCCTTAAGACCGTTGTACTCTTCACGAAGGCCCACGAGAGTGAGCATGACTGGTGATTCGAAGGTTGTTTCATATTCTAGAGCCCGACTTAGGTATTCCTGGGTTTTTCATCACCTTTCATGGTGATTCGAAGCGATTGACCTTTAAGAGTAAATTCATGTGAGGACGTTACCGGTGCATAGGCTCGTTCTAGAGAGAGCCATACCTCACGAGAAGTGCGACCCTGAATGTGCTGAAAATATTCCTCAGAAACTGTGGACGTGATGAGCATTCGGACATGAGCATCGTTTGCAATCCATGGAGCATAACTCGGATGATCAGTAACAGCAGACTCTGTTGTGACCTTTGATTCTGGACAGGGAATGAAGCCATCGACATAACCAAACAGATTGTGAGATGTGAGAAACGGTTCAACCATTGACCGCCAATGGCCATAGTTTGTTGGTTTGAGGGAAAAGGCAAACTTATGAGTGTTATGTATGGTTTTCTCTTGTGTTGAAAAGGGTAGTATAGCAGCCATTGATGTGTAAGTCGGCTGAAGAATGGACGAAAAAGCAGGACGGTTGTTAGGGTTTCTTAGAAGCAGCCCATATTTTTTTTAAATGTCGATGTTTTTTTTTTGCCAGAATTTTTGGAGTGGGATATTGATTTGATTTGGCTCTGATACCAAATCAAATCTTGAAATCGTGTTATTTAATAAAGGAGATTACAAAGGTCCTATATATAGATAATACTAACTACAATTGAATACCCTTAACAATAAATAAGTTGACAAACCAATAACTTAGTTTAACATAGTGTTACACTAGGTTAGTTCCCCGTGTGTTACACGGGTTGAACAATTTAAACTATATAGTATAGATATTTCCTGTAAATGCAAAACAAAGACAGAGACATTTACATACCATATTGACGTAAATGAGTTAGACCATGCGTAGTCGTTGGGGTGAATAATGCCCCACCCTAAGGCATTTTGCGCCATGTGACAGCCCAGTCAACAATGGGGCATTATTGGGCGTTTTTACAAAAGGGGTGTAGTGGGGATCTGAGGATTGTGGGGCATTATGTTTTATAATAAAATAAAATAAAAAACATTTAAAAATCTTATTGGTCATCAAATGGAAGCTTCAATGTGATTGGCCAAGAATCCCCCCATTTGGCGTGATTATAAACACGCCTAAACCAAAAAAACACCAAACACGCCCATGCGTAGTGGTTACGCGGCGTGATTGGGCGATATTGGGCAAAGAAAACGCCCCACAAGTAAGCCACTACGTGTGGTCTTAATATAAATGTAACCCATCAACTTGTACATATTAATTAATGTCGTAGAGTTCGATAAGACGGCTCTAATGTCGGTTGAATGAGGTCAATCAGAGTCTATTTGATACCCTTTGTACGACTTCTTATTTTTTGAATCTTTGTATTTGATTCTAAACCTATTATTAATATTATTGATAATAATTTTAGTTATATAGATCAATAATATATTATATATATATATATATATATCAATAATATATTTAGTCTAACATATTAATATTATTATGAATTTCGAAACTTGTTTAGCTAAGATTTAAGATTCTATTGAAGTTTTAGTTTAACAATAGGTTATTGAATTAATAAATAAGAATTTGTATTAGATTAGATTAAATATTATTATTATTATTTGTATTAGATTAGATTAAATATTATTATTATTATTAGTATTATTAATAATTTTAATCAATTAAATGAGAGAATGACAAGTGTCCCAAAACAGGTTTCTTTTATTATATACTAGCTTAAACCCCGTGTATTACACGGGTTAAATGACGAAAAAATTGGAAGATGAAAACATATTGATATTAACATAAATTTAAAATTGGAAGAAAATATTGAACACGTGTATTACACGACTTAAGTAAATATAATGTTATATCCTTAATAGCAAAAAAAATATGTCTTTTGAAAACCATTTCGTGTTCGCTTCAAAGATAATTTGGTACTTTATTTAGATAATCCGCTTGTAATTTTAGTCTTCTAAGTTATATACTATAAGTACTTGTACATAATTTGGTACTTTATTTAGATAATCCGCTTGTAATTTTAGTCTTCTAAGTTATATACTATAAGTACTTGTACATGTGATTTGATACTTTATTAGTAATTATTGTTTATATCCAAATAATATATTTTATCTTAACAAATATATATGGTTAGGGTAAAATGAAAATTTCTACAAGTTGTGAGAACTTAGAGAACTCGGCCTTACAAAAGGTTTTTTGATTTTTTTACATGGGGTGTGAATTAGCGGTTAGAGACTCAGGGCGTTAAACTTTTTGATTTTGAATTCAAGTTGTTAAAACCACTAAAACACAGGGACTCAAAAAGTAATTTACTATTAATTAAATTTGAAATTATACGTTTGATCTCTAACTATATTAAATAATATTATACTTATTATATTATTTGATACATTTATATTTGTTATAGATAATTATTAATTAAATTTGAATTTATACGTTTATCTCTAACTATATTAATTAATATTATATTATATTTTGTGTATAAAAATTAATATGTAATACTATTATTAGAAGGGAGGAGGCATCAGATAGTGACACATGTACAAAAAGATTTTCGTTTATTAGTATAGGAAGATTATATAGTAAAGATATTATGTATCTTATGTTGTGTTCGTATGTTTTTTTTTTTTTCATGTATAATGGGCTGGAGTTGATTGGGCTTCAGAAGACAGCTTGAAGGCAGATTGGGCTTGAAGATTGCTGGGCTGCTGGACTTAAAGAATGCTGTTGGGCTGAGGTCGGGTTCCAGTCGCGTATGGGGCTCTGGATGCGGGTTGATATAAAAGAATATTGTCTGAGTTCAGATCTTAGATTTTGGGTCTCTCATTTTTGTTGCAGCTTCTTTCTAATTTGTTCTAAAGATTTGAACATTGTTTTTTGTTCCTTTATCAATTAGTTCGAGTATTAGTGTGTATAGATCATTGTGTTGGTGATCTAGTAGGTTAGCTGTAAGGTGTTTGTTGAGAGTTTTGTATTTGAACAGATCTGTTATTGTAATTCCTTTGAATCTTGATTGTTTTTAGTAAAGATACTATAATTTTGACAGTTTTCATTTTAACATGGTCAGGTATTATTGAGATAATAATATAAAGGTTGTAATCATGTTGACACTTATTAAAAATACTTATAAAACAATATATATTTTGGCCAAATGAGTCCGTCGGCGTTGGTTGAGTAATTGATCAAAACCGTCAAATTTTAGGTGTGGGTCAACACGGGTTAGGCCAACTTACAATCTCATTTATCATTTTTTTAATTTTTGAATTTTTATTATGCAAAATACAACTAAAAAAATGCTTTGTTACTACAAAAATAAATAGGTATTTTGTTAATAAAAGCATTTTAAGAGGTTTATTATGATTTTGAGTAGACTTGCTATGACTTCCAATCTCTTTTTCCCATTTGAACCTTTTTTTAGTATCACTAGTTTATCAATACTTGATCTAGAGATTTCCAAACTAAACACCGTTAGCCTCGTTTGGATGTGATATAAATAGTTGTTGTGTGATATCAAATGTCTTTATAAGTCTCGACTTGTATTCCACGCTTGTAGTAAATGTTTAATCCAACCTTGAGCTCGAACTACATAGTTTCAGCCGGTGTTATTAAAAGAGTTTATGAGAATATTAAAAACTTTTATATATTTTGTAACTGTGTTTTTGTTACATCACAATGGAACCTGACATGATATATAGAGATGAATACATGAACGTAAAAGAATGTATACTAAGGGGCTGTTTGTTTACCTATTAACTAGGGCTGCCTTAAAAGCTCGCGGCTCGGAGCTCTCTCGGATTTAGCTCGGAAAAAGCTCGCTCGATATGGCTCGGTTTGAAAGCGAGCCGAGCCGGCTTAGCTCGGTTAGAAAGTGAGCCTGGCTCGGCTCGTGACGAGCCAAATTGGCTCGATTTGGCTCGCTTGGTAGCTCGGCTCGGCTTAGCTCGAATTATTTTACTTATAATATATTTTATTTTTATATTTTTATATACATCTAATATATTACAAAAAAGTGATTATTATTTACATGTATTTAGGCTTGTAGTTTGATCTCTATGACATATTTAAAGGTTGATTGTAGTGCTAATGAACAAATGTTGTATTTACTTGAAATATAAAACATATTTTGCGTTGTTGAACGTGATTTTGGCTTGTAATGTATTAGGTTGAACTTATTTTGAATATGTTCTTTTGAAGTATTGAATAATATTTTAGCATACTGAATTTTGAGAGCCATGTATTAATTTTTATTTTTAAAATCAAGCCAAACCAAGCCGAGCCGAGCCAGCTTGGTTTAAAACCAAGTCGAGCCCGAGCTTAGATTTTCAGCTCGGTTTCAAATCCGAGCCGAGCCGAGCCAACTTGGTTTATAATCGAGCCGAGCCCGAGCTTGCCCTCGGCTCATGAACAGCCCTACTCTTAACGAGGCTCTTAATGGTTCAGACCTCTTACTGGTTTAACACTTAATGGTTTAGACTGTTTGTTTCACGAGCAGATCTCTGAATGGTTCAAACATTTGCCTCTGAATGGTTAAGATTTATACAGAGTCTGAATGTTTAAGACCTCTAATCTGAATTGGTCAGACATTTGACTCTGAATAGTTAAGCATTATACAGGCTCTTAATGGTTCAGACCTCTTACTGGTTCAACACTTAGGTGCTGTTTGTTTTTTTGGCCAGAAGCACTTCTGGCCACTTATGTCTGCATCGCGCAGATGCGCGCAGACCTTTGGGTCCTGGGGCTTGTTTGTTTTCTCACAGACCTTTCATTAAAAAAGGTCTGCGAGACCTCTTCCCCACGCAAACATCAACCCATGTCTTCTAACCTCTTCTCACCTCTTCTAAACACTCATCTTCACATCACAGACCCCTTATCCTCACCTCACCCGTAACCACCCTCCCACCTGCTGCCACCATCCCACCGTCGCACCCCATCCCACCGCCGCACCTCTCCCACCTGCATAAGCCCACCACCACCGCCACCTGATACATTACCACCACCATCATCATCGCTGCTACACCATCCACCACCATCATCATCGGAGATCGTAGAACAAAACCCACAAATCGAACAAAACCCCCAAATCGGTGATGGAACAAAACCCCCAAATCGAACAAAACCCCCAAATGGCGGTGGTGGGTTTTGACGTTCTTGGCGGTGGTGGAACGACAAAGGCGGTGGTGGTGGTTGCGACGGGGGTGGGTGGTTGTGGTTGTGGTGGTAGATGAAGGCAGACGGGGGTGGTTGTGGTTGTTCTTGGCGGTAGATGATGGCGGTGGTGCTATGGCGGAGGTGGTGCGGTGGTGGTGGTGCTATGGGCGGTGGTGGTGACAGATTGTAGAGAGAGAGTTTGTAGAGAGAGAGAGTTCAAGGCAGAGAGAGAGAGTAGTGGTCTGTGTGTGTTTGTGTGTGAGAAGAGAAGAGAAGGGTTTTTGTAGAAAAAAAAACAAACCCTCTTCTCCTTGCAGACTGCAGACATTTGGTTCACCTCTTCTCCTGCAGATGCCTGCAGATGTGGTCCACAGACTGCAGACCTTTTCCTGCAGAAAAAAACAAACAGCACCTTAATGGTTCAGACATCTTACTGGTTTAGCACTTAACCATTCAGATGTTGTCAATCAGTCCCTAAATGTGAATAATACATGATTGAATATGGCTGATGAACAATGAGTAAAGCATCCAGTATCTAATAGGTAGATGTAGACGGATGCAGACCGTCGGATCGAATCGAGAATTGGCAACATGATGGGAACCATAGGATCAAGAGTTGGCAACATTATGGGTCCGGCTAAACCGGATTTCAAGAAAAAATTATGTTTTTCTTTTTTAATCCAAAATTTTATTTGCTAATTCTTTTAAATCCGAGTAACATAGAGGTGTATAAGAACATAGAATAAATTACTTTTTAAGTATTTGTGTTTTAGTGGTTTTAACCATTTAAGTCTAAAATCAAAATGTTTAACGCCTTGAGTCCCTAGACATTTTTTTTATAACCATTTGAGTCATTTTGAGTCCAAATTTTAACCTTTTGAGTCAATTAAAAAAAAATTGGACTCAAACCGTTATAAAATGAACAAAATTAGACTTAAAATGTTATAAAATAAATGTCTAGGGACTTGAAATGTTAAACTTTTTAATTTTAAACTTAAGTGGTTAAAATCACTAAAGATATAAAACGAGTTCGTTGTATTATTATATTGACACTCTAGGGTAACGTTTGGTACGAAGGAATAGAAGGCGGAATGGAATAGATCATTCTATTGGAATGAAAAGAAACAAAAAGAAACATGTTTGGTTGTCAAGTGGTAATGGAATGGAGCATTCCACAAGGAATGTAAACTTTCCAAATATAATAATTTTCATTCCTTGGTAAGGTGGTGTTTTTCTTTCATTCCTTCAAGGAATGGAAAGATATTATTATTATTATTATTATTATTATTATTATTATTATTATTATTATTATTATTATTATTGGTTTTAATAACTCACTCACGGGCGACACCACTACTGCCATAGCTGCCGCCGTGACTACCGTTGCTGCCGTCACCCACTTCCGCCACCACCACCATCACCCACCTCCACCCCAGTTGTCTCCCGCCACCACCCACCTCCACCCCAGTCGTCACCCACCTCCGCCGCTACCAACAGTCACCCACCATCCACACCTCCATCCCCGCCGTCACTCGCCACCACCCACCACCCCCGACACCACCGCACCACAGCTGCCACCCACCCCCGCCTCCGCCGTCAGTCGCCACCCACCACCGACCACCACCGTCGCCGTCACCCACCACCATTGTCGTCGCCACCACCTACCTCTGCCCCCGCCACCACCCACCGCCGCCACCCACTGCCACCACCTCCGACAATCGCTACCATTGCCACCTATCACCACCCACCACCACCGACTACCATCACTCATCACCGATTTTATTCCTTCGTCTATTCTTTCCTACCAAACAACACAAAGTAATGATTCATTTCATTCTCACATGGTAACCAAACAAGACATGGAATGGTAATGATCCATTCCATTACATCGTCCATTCCATTACCTCGTTCATTCCATTCACCCGTCTATTCCATTACGCCATACCAAACAGACCCTAGGGTTTAAGAAACCCGCATATTTCTGAAACACCTTAAACCCTAAACTAATAATACTCACTTTCACCACCACCATGGTCCTTAAAACCCTAATTTCCTTGGTTGCAGATGGGTTATGCTCCTCCTACCAACAACACCAATAACAACCGCTTGATCAATCTTTTGAAGAAGTCGAAGACTCTTTTCTTGACACTCTATAGTTTTGAGGATTGGGTTGAAGATCATCCGAATTTATTATCACTGGCTGAAGTTAACAAAACCCTAATTTGGAACAAATGAACACTTCAGAAGAGGTTTGTGGGTCTAAAAATTTAGGGGATTTGATTGAGGAACAGATTGGTAAGGTTTGTTTAACATCTGGTGCTGAATTGAAGGAAGAGGTGAATAATAATAATAATAATAATAATAATAATAATAATAATAATAATAATAATAATAATATTGTGGATGGTGTAAGTGCCGGTGCTGTTGATAATGGTGAAGTGAAAACTGTTGTGGAGGATTCTGAGGAGGAGGATGAATCGAGTAGTAGTAGTAGGTCGAGTAGTGATAATGATGATTCGGAGGAGGAGGAAGATGGTGATTCGAAGGATGAAAGTGATGAG